>PVKP010031115.1:0-27268 GCA_004027715.1 Plecturocebus donacophilus | reverse complement strand
GAGATTATAAGGCTCTCTGAGCCATTTTGCTTCTGATTTTTCATTGCTCTATAATTCTTTTTACTGAAAATACTGTGTTATGAATGGTATTAAATTTTAGTCTCTGGAACATCCAAAACCAAGCAAAGGGATGTGACCATTTTGAATGAATCAAAATGTCAACCTATATGTACACTATATCTACACTTACTCTTTATTTGAAAAGAATAATGAAAAATCAAGAACAACTCTTCAATTTGATTGAACTGTTCAGCCTTTTCAAGATTTCTTTATTTACAAATGATTACATTTAATGAATGTACATTCTTCTCACTGACTTTGGTGATTTTTGAAACTTAGAATGATGTGTTTCTATCTGTGATAACTTTCCATTTGAAAAAAATTTCAAAACGCAGATTAAAACCATAATAGGCTGTAGCATTTTTTATTTTGGGAGCCACAGTATGATTTGGGGAAGGAATATGTATCAGCCCTATTGCAGTATGACTTTAAGCTCCTTTTCTCTTTAGTCCACCTTTGATTCTAATTTTTATGATACAGGATTTTGAGTCTTCTATTTTAGGTGTAGGCTTGTCAGTCTTGGAGTTCTTATCTTCCATTATCCCTAAATATTGATAAACTCCCAGACACCAAAGAACACATTTGCTTAATTGAAAAGAAACAAGAGAAAAACACTGGTATTTTTATGTGTGTATTAAATATGGTATAAAATATAAAACCTATATTTTAACTTAGTAAAATATTTTACTATTTCTCTACTTTAGACAAAATGTTGCATCCAAGGTACAAGTGACCATTTTCCTTGAATCCTGATTGCACTCTTTTTACTTAAAAGCAACTAGAAAGTTTTACTTTCCCAAATTGTTTTTGCCATCAGAATTTTTTCTGATCACAGTCTTAGGTCATTTTTTTCTTCATTTTTATTCCCAGCAGTTCTTTCCCAGGTTAACATATTGTTGCTAAACATTTAGCCCTTTCATAGGTGTTAAGCTGACATTATCTAGCTTCTTCATGAAATTTAACACTGTCACAAAAATGAGAAGAAATTATTTATTTTTTAAGTAATCACAAAATCCATACCACTAGTAACTAGAAAAGATATTTATTGACATGGTATCTACAAGGCTGTTCAGAATAGAACAGTTGGCATTTTAAATTACTAGATTTTAGCATACTTACAAAGTTTGAGTAGATTCTTCCCCTATTTTCCTCCCTTTTTAGTGTCTTCTTTCCTTAAAGATAAAAGAAAACTCAGATTTATTCACATTAGGCTTTCTTAGCATATAAATCTGTTTCCGGAATAAATTACATGTTGTGTAACCTTTCTTCATGATGAAATAGTCAAGGACCAGAATCTGTGATATTTGTATGTAAGATTACTTGTCAAGACTACTACAAGTCGATATGAACTACCTTCCCATAAAGATTTTTGGTATTTGTACTTATTAATGAACTTTACTTGATACAGAATATGGTTAAAATTAGGAACATCTACTTTGAATGAGGTTTATTTTTCTATTTTGAATTTGCCTTATGTATATTCAAAGGCTTATGGAAAAACTGTAAAGGAACATTAGGAAAAGGACAAATATGTGATGATCATCTGTCTTAAAATCAGATCCTTAGTATAAGCACTACTTTTTTTCTCTTTAACAATTTAGCCTCTTATTTAGGTCCATGGAATTAATTTCATTCCATTATCTTTTAGCCATTTATTCTAAGAAACACAATTTTTCAGCTAATCCCTATTCATTCTCCCATAACATGGTCCTATAGCAGTACTTAACACAGTGCCTTGCACATAGTAGGCATTCAGCAAATACTTATATGCATGAATGAATAATGTATTTTCAGTGTAACATTTATTACAAAAATGTAGTTTGACTCTACTTGGTTTTGGAGTTTGAGAATATAGAATTACAGGGAATGAGGAGAGGTGTAAGTAGATACTGTAATGGAAATGAAGTATAAAGTAATAACTTACCCATAAGTTACTTCTAACTGGAGATACCCATGTATGCCCAACCTGTAAAGGAAAGTTCTGTTTCTACATTTATAGGACATTCAATGCAGTCAGGGAACAGTAAAAAATATATAGGTTTCAGTCAGTTGCTCTCAACCCTGACTGCATGTTAGAATCATTTGGAGAGTTTTAAAAAACCCCCATGCCTGAATCTTCATTCCCATTTTCATGTAATTTGAGATGAGACCTGGTCATCAGTATTTTTTTAGAAGTTCTCCAGATAATCTGAATGTGCAGGAAGGATTCAGAATCACTGGTTTAATTTGTTATTGGAAACAATACCAGTATTAAATGTGTTTCCTCTCCCTTCTTTTCTGTATGCGTGTGTGGTTTTTGTTTTGTTGTTGTTGTTGTTTCGTGGCCACCCTTTGCACTAGACCATCCCTGTTATTGGTGGTATTGGCCTGTATTCCCATTGACAAATGCAATTTTTAATTATTTATTAATATAGAAGGAGTATTTTACTGTTTAATATTTAAATGTTTAATGTATTTCATTATTAACTAGTGTTATAGCTTGTTTTTTTCTCCATGTGTCCATAACCTTTACTAACTTTTTGTTTCTAGCAGCACAACAGTAATCCATATATAAACAACTAATTCATAATGAGGAGAATCTCCTAATTTTTAAGGCAGAAAGAAATGTTAATTTTTGATCTGCCATGCAGAATGAGACAAAAGCAGTTTGCTTATGAAAGGGAAGTGGCATACTTTTAAATTGGTCTACACAGAAAAGTAAAAGTAAACTATTCATTTCAATAAGATTCATTAATAAATATTGAAGGGAATATTTTTCCTAAATAAAAATGTTTGTGACTGCTAACAAAAATTAAAGTTATTACATTGTTCTTTTTTTGGGCGGGGGGGAAGAATATTTGTTGCACTAAAGTATATTAAGTTTTTTGAGACTAGCAGTGTATTTTATAATATTACAAATACAACAGTTACAAAAGTTGGTCAAATTAATGGCCTAGGAAGTAGCTTTAAACTTTGTGTTTTGAAATTGCTTGTTTAAATGCAAAATTATGAGTAAGATAGAAAAGTCTTTTTAAATTTTTTTATTTTTAATTATTTTGGAAGTTTATTAAAGCCTTTCATATACACATACTTTTTAAAAAAATAATAAAGAAATTATTGGTTTGTCTGGTTGAAGTCCATATAGAATACTGAGAAGTAATTTATAAAATAAGAACTATGGAAATTTGTTCTCAACTGAAAAGTTGGCAGCTGCTTTTTTTTCTTTTTTTAAGTACAACATGAAAATTTATTTACATTAGCCTTAATATTATTTAACTGAATTTCTACTATTTATTCACTTGTGTTTGAGATTCATCCAGCTATTCTAATGATAGTGTATTAACTTTAGAAATAAAAAGTGGAGAAATGACTAAAGTTGACTTAAGAATTCGAGTAGGAATTTTGAAGTGCCATGTCCTGTATATTCTGGCATTTTCCCACATTTGGAAGTATATTGATTCCAGCATTGTTGATACCTGTTGGGATAATAACTAATGAAAAATTGAAAATGTATAATAGATGTATAAAGATTTATATTTAGTAAGTACATAATAGATAATACTTGCAGGATTTTTATGTGTTTTGGGTTTCTGTGTATTATTTTAGGCAGTCTTTATAAAGGCATCTTGGAAGTTATAAATATGTGCCATTTACTGAAAAGCATAAGCATTTTTATATGAGTAAAGCTAATGAAATAAAACTACTTTTATTGCCAAAATTCAGAAAGTGGGGTTGATGCTGTGTCAAATTTAAGCAAATGATCTGTCCAAGGATTTTTTGTTTGCCATTGAATTCTCCATTTTTATCCACTTTAAATTTACTGAAAGCTATTTAACCTCTAAGTTTGATTACAGTGCTTAGTAAGTAAGTAATGCAGTTCATGTACACGGAGTAAGCACTATAAGTGATTTTTAACTACCGGTTGGAGCTATTTCTCAAAGTGGTTCTTGATTAAAGTTTAAGTTTTGGGTGCCATGTGAACTGATAAAATGTTCTCCTCATTCTTTTTGTTTTTGTTGTTTGTTTTTGAGATGGAGTCTTACTCTGTCGCCCAGGCTGGAGGGCAATGGTGCGATTTCAGCTCACTGCACCCTTCACCTCCTGGGTTCAGATAGTTCTCCTGCCTCAGCCTCCCAAGTAGCTGGGATTACGGGTGTGCGCTACCACACCCATCTAAGTTTTGTATTTTTAATGGAGTTGGTGTTTCACCATGTTTGCCAGGCTGGTCTTGAACTCCTGACCTCAGGTGATCTGCCTGCCTCGGCCTCCTAAAATGCTGGGATTACAGGTGTGAGCCACCATGCCTGGCCTGTTCCACTCATTCGATTCCAGTTTGGTTTGGGGGCTTTTAAATTTTAGGTTTAATTGTCAATAAAATTAACATGTTGCCATACTTTAAGAGCACTGGGGACATTTCCACTCTCCCTTTGTCCTCAATCCCCCAGAAATATTTATACCAAGAAGTTAGAAGCGGTATTGTGGGCTGGAATGTTATCTTTACATGAAAAGATTATTGAGATTTGTCAGACATAGTATTTCTCTGAGGAATAAATGAAATATAAATGTTCACTTTGAAAATAATGAATTAAAGCCATTTACAGTTTCTGTTAATGAGTTAAATAATGTATACAATAATAGTTCATAATGGTAGCCAGCTTCATGCCCTGCTGAACTTACAGTTTGATTATGGTCAGATTTTCCATGTTGTTACTGTAATAGAATTAAGAATATGTCCTGGCAAATTACATTACCTTTACAGTTTGAGCATTCTGATTTTAACATTTTATTGTTTGAAAACAAACTGTACTCATATAATCAGAGCATTAACAGCATCATCATGTCAGTGGTACCAATAATTGTGAATCTTCTGCAACAACATTTCTTTAATGATGAGTTTAATGGGCTTCTATTCAAACTTAATTTTTGTTGAATTCATAAGTGCCCACTAAATATGTATTTTATTTTGCTATTCTGTTCCTTTGATCATCTGCTTTTCGTTGAGCATCGGCATAGCTAAAATAGATATAGCATGCATTGTAAATGCTGTTGAATTTTTTTAAGGCTCAAAGGTGCTAGTATATAAATAACAGCACATTGCCAAATAAGCATTTTTTCTCTCATTTTTAAGAGTACTTTTATATTTAATTATGTAACGATCAGCATTTGTGGTGAATTGGAAGAATTTTTCCTCTTTGTTTTTTTAAATGACCCTAGAAAACATAAAGTAACTCTGAAGAAGGCTTTGTTGTTGAAGCTGTCTTATAATTACTTGTGTGGATCCTTGGACACAGAATTATTTATAGCTTATAATTCACCCTCATCTAGAGAATGCTGATTTCTGTTATGTAACTAATGTAAATAGGGCTGAGACCACAGTAAAGCAGAAGACATTTGAAAGATACTTTTTTATTACATTTGGATATTTTATTGGACTGTGATTATTTTGCCAACAAATTACAAGTGAAAACATTGGGTTATACGACATACTCACTTTGATAAAATATGGTAATGGATACTCACAGAAGAACTGCCTTCATGGAGTTTACAATGTTAATACTCTAAGTGGCCATCTATTTATCTTCTTTAAAATTGATAAGTGATATAGACATTTTTCTTTAAAATGGAATAGTTTGAAAGTGTTTATCTAGTCAGTGTATGTTCATGGTTGGGGGAGATCAAGTGAGCTTCCTTGTGGCTCATTCAGCTGTTTTAGCACAATTGAGCATCACTAATGTTATAGTGGGCTTGACTATAACACAGCTTAAAAATATTTGTATTTTTAGATAATGTATTTTTATTCCGTAATGCACTACTGAGGAGAGAAAGGAAGTGTAAGGGTCACTGAATAAATGAATTGAGATGCATTAAAGTAGTTTTAAGGCTAAAGCAGTTTGATGTGGGAATTTGAGGAGGAGAAAACTTCAGCTTAATGGGAAAATGCTAATTTGGACAGCATTGTATGGATCTGGGGTTGTCTTGAATTTAAAACAAAGCTAGGCAAACCTAGTGTGATTTTTTTTTTTCCGCCTGTGACATTTAGCTGCTTGATTTCAGGTATAGAGAACTGCAGTTAGGGCCGGGTGCGGTGCTCACGCCTGTAATCCCAGCACTTTGGGAGGCTGAGGCGGGCGAATCACCTGAGGTCGGGGGTTCAAGACCAGCCTGACCAACATGGAGAAACCCCATCACAACTAAAAACACAAAATTAGCCGGGTGTGTTGGCGCATGCCTGTAATCCCATACTCGGGAGGCTGAGGCAGGAGAATCGCTTCAACCCAGAGGCGGAGGTTGCTGTGAGCCAAGATTGCACCATTGCACTCCAGCCTGGGCAACAAGAGCGACACTCCGTCTCAAAAAAAATGATGAGAATTGCAGTTAGATTGTTAAGCCATTTAGATGGAAGTAGAAGCAAGCCAGGGAGTTGAAGATATTTTCGAGGTGATGATTGTAGTACTGAAACATGGAATCTAAGCTGTTCAAGAAATACATCATAGAGAGGGAGGTGGTGAATGGTGAGAAAGTGGTGCTGTCCTGTGAACTGATAACAGCAATGAAGTGAGCCTGAAAGATAGGAAATAGTGGTCAGAGGATGGGATGTATGAATTCAAGACTTCAGAGGGGATCTGATATTGATGAGAAAAAGTCAAAGACCTTGGAAATAACTGAGAGAAGGGGAAGTATTCTTTAAAATGAGGAGTCAGGGATCTATGGGGCTGCAATTCCTGTAAGTGTTGAAATGAGAATGACAAGCATAGGAGTGAGAAGAAACATGGCAACAAGGAAAAGGTAACTGTTGGCACTAGCTTTACAGGGTCCATGCTTTAAAATCTGGTTAGATATTTAAAGATGAAAATCTGTTTAAAGATGAACTAATAAAATGTTAAAGGTATGGATCATTTCAGTGCCTTTCTCCAACATCCAAATTGTTAAAAAAAAAAAAAAAAAAAAAAAAATTATGTGCTTGTCCCATCAGCCCAGATTGTGAGGGCTTTTACCAAGACTTGATAGCCTTCCCACCCTCTCTGAATCTTGTTTTCTAAGTTTGCTCCCATGTGAGGCTAGTTCTTGTATTCTTTGCTACTTCTATAGCTTAATGATACTGAAAGGGTAAAACCTTTGTTGGAAAATCTGAGCTCTGCTCTCTTAGGTTTAAGTGCCAGTGTTGGACTCACTTCCCCCAGTTGTATGTGCAACTCATTCCTAAGATAAGAGAACATCTTGAATGGTTCTCAATGGTGGGTTGCTGGCTAAAAGGAATCCCTGGAGATTCTGGTGTGGGAGGAAAAGATTCTCATTTTTGAGGATTTTTCTCTGACTTTTCTATGGGCTGCTGATTTCCTCAGTTTGCTTTGTTCTGGGTTTTGAGGGAGAATTCTTAGGAGGTTGTGAATTTTCTTTTCCTTCAGTGATGTAGGAAATGAACTACATGGTGGTTAGATGCTATTCTGAACTTTATCTAAATCTTAGCGAATCCATTTCCATATTAGCATGAAGTTGTTTATCTTTTCTTTTTTAGAAGTCGATTTTGAATTTTTCCTTCTCGCTCACTCCCTTGCTGGTTCCTTAGTTATGATCCAGCTGTGATCCAGCTTTACACTGTCTTCAGAAGTGACCTCACCTTTTCGTGACAGAGGAAACAGAAGCCATGGACTTCTTCATGCTCTGTCTCACAAACCCGTGTGCGTGTCGTAGTCTTTCCCTTACTTCCTCCTACACGTCTCCTCTGTCATACATTTTGCACTATGACTGTTTCCTCTCTTTCTTATATTTTCATCTTGTCACCCTGTATTTTTTTTCCACCCTCTTTAGTCACACCTTTCATTTTAAATAGGTTCTAGGGAGATGGTTTGACTATCTATCTTAAATTCCCTCCCCTCAATCTTTGTTTCTATTTGGCAACTACTGTCTCTTGAATAGAGCAGCTGCTTTGAGCCTGGAGCCTTTGGCACATAAGAGTGTATACAGTCCCTTGATTCTACCAGAATATGGAAAGGAGAGCTTGTCTTTGATTTTCTTCCTCTAATCCAGATGAAGGTCAATAGACTGGCAGTTATGAAGCCTTCAGCAAGGATCTGAACTGAACTTCACTTTCAAAGATACATGGATTTAGAGGAAAATCGTTACAGTTCATATGTATGGTACTAGAAGACTAGCTTCGGAGTACCTGCTTGGTTGCTGTATGGTGGGCTCAATTCCACATCTCCCCGTGAGGCTGGGGGAGAGCAAGTAAATAGAAAAAAAAAAAGATTGGAAGAGATTTTCTTCCTGTCATCTGTGATGAGGAGTGGCAACTTGCTGGTTAGTAGATAATCAGCCTACAGAAGAGGACTGCCTTCTATTGCTCACAAGTTTGTTTCCACTCAGTGTCCCACAGTTTGATTTATGCCAAAGGAGGAGTGAGTGGACAAAAAAGAATAAGGAAACCTAAAGAAAAATAGCATCTACAGAAAGCAGGAACACAGAGGAAATGGATAGTAAAAAAGAATTGCTGGTGGAGATGGCTGACAACTAATTTTGAAAAAGCACCTGAGAAAATTCAGTCAGCATAAATAAGTTTTCTAGCAATCAAACCACATTAAAATGTGGTAGAAAAAGAGAGGCATGGCCACTCTTGGGGACGAAATTAGTGACCTGGAATATCATGTAGTAGTTATCTCTGGGAAAGTAAAAACCCAAAGACATGGAGATTTCAAAAATGAAAATGTCTAGAATACAGGTCTAAAATATTTACTGTGAATAAGTGAAGAACCACAAGGAGAAAAAGGGAAACAAGATATAGGAGGACACAATTACTAAATACTACAGGGAGATTTAACAAGTTCTAAAGCGCTCTTCTAATAGGTTCCAAGCAACAGGGGAGGAGTGGGGCATGGGGACACACCTGGGCAGATAGTTTATTCAGATATTTATTGTTACTTCCTGCGGTGACAAGTACTATTTTAGTTGCTGGGAATACAGGGTGAAGAAAGCAATTGTTTCCTCATTGGGTGGAGAGAAGGAAATGAATAAATGTGTCTCAGGTGGAAATAATACAGAAAAAACTAAAGCATAGTAGGATGACTAGGCTATGTTTGGATAAGGTAGTGGCAGGATTTACTATTTTATATGAATGGTCAGAGACATCTCAGGTGAGACACCTGAGCAACAACTTGAAGTGAAGGATCTGGTGTGGTAAATATGGGGGGGATGCACTCCAGATGGGGAACGGGGAGTTTAAAAACCCTGAGACAAGCTGAACATACCTGCTATTTCAAGGACTGTTAAGGAGTCCACTTGGCTAGTGGGGAGGGAGCAGGGATGGGGAGAGATGAGGGCAGAGGCGGCAGGGAACAAGATTACAGAGCCTTATAGATGAATGCAAGCCTTTTGACTTCAATTTACTGATACATACGGGAAGCCATTTGAGGAGTTTTAAGCAGAAGAGTGATATGTGATTGGAGAATAATTGACTCAACCTTGTTGAAGAATACAGTCTGTCTGTTGGTAGCAGAGGCAGAAACCAGGAGACCAGATTATTGGATATTGCAATAATACAAATAAGAAATGATACAGGCTTGGACCAGTGTGGTATCAGTGGAGGAAAACAAATGGTGAGATTCTGTAAATATTTTGAAAGTAGATGGATAGGATACAGTGTGTGAGATATAAATAAAAAACTTTTTTTTTTAATTTGCCTAAATAACTGAAAGGATGGAGTTTCTGTTTATACTGTGATGGGAAAGATTGTGTAAAATCAGATTTTGCAATGGTAGCAGCTGGAGGGATCAGTTTGAGATGCTGTTACACATGTAGGAGAAGATACTCAAATTCTTAAATTTCAGGGTAAAAGAATTTACAAATGAAAAAGAAAATTACATATCTAGACTTTAGAGAAGACAGCCACCAAGAATCTCTTTTTTGGGGAAGATCATCTTGAGAATATGCAGTGATCCAAATGGTACATTTCTGTGTATATTGCTTCCCATAAGGAAAATAAGAACTTTAAACAATCAACAAATTATAATAAAGACTTGTATTCTTTGATAGACTAATCGGGTATTTATAACACCAAGTGTTAAGTAATCTTCAAGTAGAAAAGATAATACATGGAAAAATCTCACACCAGTAACTATCAGTATTAGTAAGTGTCTCAGCAAAATGTAAGAGTGATGGCTGACCCAGAGGAGTAGAGTCAATCAAAGCATTGTAAATTTCTCAACCCTAGTAAGAACAAACGTTTGCCTTCATGAACAACATTTGTTCTTGAAACTAATCAGAACTTACATGTATTTAACAAATAGCTTTCTAAAACCCACTGAAACACTTTGGAATATTTTTTAAAGCAACTTCTATTGATGTTTTGGAGATTTTTAAATAGGTCAGGAAATTATTTGTAAGTTGTTATATTGTGAAAATACAAAAGTTTTGGTAGCTAACATGTTTTCATCCACAAAAGCACAAAATACAGTATTTTTAATATTCAAGATGTTTCAAAATGTTCTTTACGTAGCACAAACTTTTTTCTAAAAGTATTCACAGACTTCTGGTCATCTGATTTCCTAAGTTTTATCCTTGTAATTTGGCACAGAGCTAGTTTAGATTTAGGAGAAGGGTTAACTCTGCCACTTCCTTGTTCCCATATGCTTGCATTATTACTGTTATTTTTTAATCTTGATTTTTTTTTTAAGAAATCTTTTTGTGCCACTTTTTCATTTGTGCAATGTCTGTAAACTGTTGTCTGTCATGATGTGCTGATGAGGGAATGAGGACTTCACTGTCAGGTCTTGTCCTTCCCTCACTTTATATACAGATCAAATGAAGGCATCTGTACCCATGTATTAACTATTAATAAAGTTTAATTTAAGTACAAATACATATTTTTGTATCTTCTTCTAGCAACCCACTGAATTATCATGCATGGCCCCTGAGGGGTGTATGCCCTACTTTGGAGACCTATAGCACTAAGTAAAAATATTTTTAGACAGTATTTGTCATGTGTGGGTCATGAGCATTAGAATCCAATGGTAGGTAGTTGTGTGATTAAAATGCAGATTCCTTGGCCCTAAAATGCAGATTCCTTGGCCCCTGCCCCAAACTTACTAAATAGGCCTTTGTGGGTTATAGCCTAGGGATCTTCATATTTAACAAAATTCATAAAACCTAAGGCCTAATTACCTTTCAGCCTCACTCAGGTAATGCTTCCCTCCCAAAGACGAGAGCACCACATCCTGTTTTGCAGCCTCTCAACACATCATTCCTTTTCACAACTCCATACCTCAGTAAACTTTTCTTTCCTTCCTGGAATGTGTTCTTACCCTTTATGACTCAGCTGAAGCTCACATCTGTGACATCTACTTTAGTTTGTGCATATCAAATAACAGATGTGTGTTTTTGTGATTCTTTACATTATTAACAGCATAAAGTATTTGCCATTGTTAGTATTGTCCCATATGAGGGGAAAAAAAGACCAGAATTAATGCTCTTAAAACTTATTGAACAAAGATGTGTTTACATTAGTGTTATCCATGCTCTCATTGATTTATGCAAATCAAATCATTTTCCACACGCATACTGAAAAACCTTGAAATCTACCTCTATGGGCATGATCACGGATTTTCTCTGAAGAAATGAACACACATACAAAAATATATATGGAAGACTTAAGAAATAACCAGTATCTAGTAAAGAATAACTAAAAATTCACATTTTCTCCCTTCCATACTTTTATAACATCAGCATACCATTAAATTATAGCACTCACCACACTGTAATTCATCTTACTTCAAAATTGTGAGGTGTACCAGTTATCAATTTGTCATCTCCGAGCGCTAAGGTCCACCTTGCTTTGCAATATTGAAACTGGACCTTTGTATAGGTGTCTCCTTTGCCAGCAGGCTCAATGTTAGGCTTTGTCATTGGAGGGACACAGTAAAGCAATAGCAAGGGGAATAGGCTTCTCCTTCTAGTTCTAGTGTACTATTATTTGATTGGCTGCCAGCAGATTGGTCTGTAGAAGGTCAGTCTCACCTCAACGACCTTCATAGATCAGTCACAGCCCACACCTTCCTTCAAGTTTCTCTGCTGATAAAATGTCCCTACAGAACACCTTTGGCCTACCCAGAACCTCCAGTGATTCTACCACCTGGTGAGGTGCTATGCTTCGATCAGCTCTGGACTTTTCCTTGTGGTAAATTTCTTCCATTTACAGCCCAAGTTCCTGTGGCAATCATGCCTTCTCCAGTGAGTTCTGAATCTCAGCCCTGGAATAGTGCTTGGGGGATGACTCATAAGTTCTTAGTATTCTTTCTCCCTTTGTTATTTCTGTAGCCGTTAGAATCTTCTTTATCACTTTTAGTAAGCCATCTTTTATTAACAATTTTTTATATTTAATTTTCTCTGTTTGAATTACTGGTTTGTGCAGGATCTTGATTTTATGGGGAAAAAAAATTGCTGGTGTGATTTCTGTCTCCCTCCTGATTGAATTCAGACTGATATATGGGGTATGCTGCTCATGAGAGATTTCTTTCGGAGTGGTAAATAAACTATGTTGTAGAAGGTATATTGCAACAGGAAGGGTCACGTGTTAGAATTGTGGTTTACATTAATATATACGGTGTCAGGAGGAGCATAAAGAGGAAAACAGCACTATGACAAAATAATCCTGTGGAAACCAGAGTGAGAGGGAGAGATTTGATAAAGTCTTGGTGATTGGCCTGAGTATGAAACTGGTGATGGTAGTGGAATCTTTAGATTAATAAATATTGATTTATTCACATGCTACAAAATGTAAAAAGCACCCAGTTTCTCTTTCTGGAGGTAATTACTATGTACAGATTCCCTGGACCTTTCCAGCCCTGTTCTGTAGATAATGAGCTGATGTATAAATACCTCTCTTTCTTTCCCTCTCTTAACACAAATATTAATATTCTTCTGTATCTTACTTTGTCCTCTTAATGGTGTATCTTGGAAACCATTGTATATCCATTGAAATTTTTCCTGTCTTCTTAAAAAGTTTGTCTTTAATTGAGGTAAACATTCATTGTATAGTAAATGTCTTGTTCCTTTTAACTGGCTGCATACTCCATCAACCTATGGCTGTGCCAACACTGAAGAGAGTCTGGGTTGAGTACAGTCTTTCTGCCATTATAAACAGGGTTGCAGTGAACATTCATGTATATACTTCTTTGTACATATGTATGGGTGTATCCTGGATAAATTCCGAAAAGTGACACCATTGGGTTGGAGGTCATTTTTTTAAACTTTTAATTTTGAAACAATGACAGATTCATAAGAAGTTGCAAAAATAGGATGGAGAAGCCCGAATCCCCCTTCACCTAGTTATTCCCAGTGGTAGTCTCTTACATAACTAGTACAGCATGGCATATCATATCCAACCAACACATTGGCACAATCCACAAACCTTATTCAGATTTCACCAGTTTCATATGCCCTCATATGTATGTGTGTGTCTGTGTGGTTCTGTGTGGTTTTATCAGGAGTAGACTTTTATAACCACAACTACGAGCAAGTTGCAGAACTGTGTGTGCCATCAGCACAAAGATCCTTTGTGCTCCCTCACAGTCACACCAAACCTCCTCTTATCATCGCCACGTTCTTAACTCTTGACAACCAGCCAATCTGTTCTCCATGTCTAATTTTGTTATTTTGAGAATATAATAGAAATCATATAGGATGTAATCTTTGAGATGGGCTTTTTTCACTCACCGTAATTGTCAGGATTTTAAAAAATGTTTTTTACTTGTTCTAATGGGTATTCGGTGATATAGCATCATGATTTTAGTTTGTCCCTAACAGCTAAAGATGTTGAGCATATATTCAGGTATTAATTTGCTATCCGTAATATATATTCCCTTTAGTGAAATGTCTGCTCATGTTTTTTGCCCACTGTGTTAATTCGAGATATATATATATATGTATATATACTGTTGAGTTTTGAGAGTTACTTATATAGGCAGCCTTCACTTTGCACAGTTCCAATATGCATGACTTCCACTTCCCATGGCTTAAATGGTTGAAATGGAAGTTATCATGACATACTGTGAGTGATTGCATACAGTACTACTCCTTCAGTCTACAAATCACAATATAACAAATGTGCATACAATCAGTGACCAGTTACTTCTTTGAAAGTCTGTTCATGACTGACCATTGCACATCTCTTATTAAGACAGAAAGCGAATATTTGGTTTTGTTGCTTCCTTGTCTCCCAGTGATAAACCCACTTGACCTTTTACAAAAATGGATAATTGAAAGACTTGGCCACAGAGATGAAAGTACAGCACAGAAACAAGAAGTTACCACACTGGAAGTGAAATCTGAATTAACCATTTGTGGAATTTTAGATGAAATGGTTGAGAATGTTGATCCTGCTGCCATTCAGGCAGAAGACTCTACATATGCATGCAGCCAGAGAAATTTACTGACAGGAAAACTGTTGACATAAGGGAAGAAGGAAGATGTCCCGAGGAAGTGAAATATATCTTCACATTTAAGGAATTCTTAAAAAATATCTCAGACATTGAAAATGCAAAAGGTAAAACGTCAAAAGCTGATCCAGACTTAGAGAGGAATATGACAATTCACCAAGCAAAGAAAGGATGCTTGCCCTATTGTAAGTTATATCATGAGAAGACACTGCTTAAACTATTACTGATGCTTTTTACAAAGATATAAGTCACTTTAATTCTAAAAGTTTCTAATGCTTTAAAGTGTACTAAGTAAATATTAGTTTTACTACTTTTAAAATTTACCTGTACATTTGTTACCAATAATAAGAAAGTTTTAACAAAATTTTAAAGGCCATAGAACAATCAACTTTTCCCACTAAGATTTAGATTGTCTTGTGTGGTTTCAGCTTGTATGGCCATTTTTATGGTTCCACTGCTGTGCAAAGCAAGGAGTGCGTGCCTGTGTATTCAAGATACAAGTCCATTGTCACATTTGTTTAGCAAATATTTTCTCTCAGTCTATAGCTTGTCTCTTCATCCTCTTAACAGGGTCTTTCATAGAGCAAAGGCATGAAATGGAGTGTAATTTATCTTCTTTTTTTTTTTGAGACATAGTCTTGTTGTATCGCCCAGGCTGGAGTGCAGTGGCACGATCTGGGCTCACTGCAGCCTCTGCCTCCTGGGTTCAAGCGATTCTCCTGCCTCAGCCTCCCGAGTAGCTGGGATTGCAGGTGCCCACCACCATGCCCAGCTCGTTTTTTTGTTTTTAATAGAGACTGGGTTTCACCATGTTGGCCAGGTTGGTCTCCCTGACCTCATGATCCACTCGTCTTGGCCTCCCAAAGTGCTGGGATTATAGGCATGAGCCACTGCGCCTAGCCAATAGTGCCTTTGTGTCATATCTAAGAACTTTTTTTTTTTTTGAGACAGAGTCTCACTTTGTCATCCAGGCTGGAATGCAATGACACAATCTCATCTCACTGCAACCTCTGCCTCGCAGCTTCAAGTGATTCTCCTGCCTCAGCTTTCTGAGTAGCAGGGATTACAAGTGCCTGCCACCACACCCAGCTAATTTTTGTATTTTTTTAGTAGAGGCATTTCACCACATTAGTCAGGCTGGTCTCGAACTCCTGACCTCCAGTGATCCACCCACATTGGCCTCCCAAAGTGCTGGGATTACAGGCGCGAGCCGCAGTGTCTGGCCAGAACTCTTTACCTAGTTATAGGTTCCAAAGATTTTCTCCTATGTTTTATTTTAAAAGTTTTATTGGTTTATGTTCTAGGTTTACTTGTTCAAACCTATGATCCATTGTGCATTGATTTTTATATAAGATGTGAGGCTTATATTATTTTTTGTTGGTTTGTTTTTGCCTGTAGGAGTCAGTTGCTTTAGCACCATTTGTTGAAAAGACAATCCTCACTCCACTCACAATCCTTCCTTTGCACCTTTGTCACAAATGAACTATCTAGCTATGTGTGGGTCTGTTTCTGAGTTCTCTATTGTGTTCCATTGATTTATGTATTTAACCTCTCGGTACTATGCTGTCTTTATTACTGTAGCTATATTGTAAGATATGGGATAGAATGTTTCCTCCCATTTTATTCTTTTTAAAAATTGTATTAGCTAGTCTAATTATTTTGCCTTCCCATGTAAACTTTGAAAGAAACTTGTTTATACAAGATATTTATATGAAATATCTTGCCAAGATTTGGATAGAAATTATGTTAAACTTACAGATCAATTTGGGAAGAACTGCCATTTTTACTGTCTTCTAATCCATGAACATAATCTGTACATCATCTCCACTTACTTAGGTTTTCTTTAGTTACTTTCATCAGCATTTTATAGTTTTCAGCATATGATTCTTTTCAAGTTCTGTTATATTTATACCTAAATATTTTTTTGAGCACTTGTAAATGACGGTTTTAAAAATGTCAGTTTCCGTATGCTTGTTGCTAGTATATAGAAATGTAATCGATTTTTAATGTTGATTTTATACCCTTGCTAAACTTGCTAAACTCATTTAATAGTTCCAGAAGTTATTTTCATTGATTTGTTGCTATTTTCTATGCAGATCATTATGTCATCTACAAATGGGTCCAGTTTTATTTTTTCCTTTTTAATCTGTGTGCGTTTTGTTTTTTCATGCCTTATTGTGCTGGTTAGAAATTCTGTTACTATGTTGAATTAGAGATGTACTACTTGAAAAAAAAAAAAAACTACAAAAACCTACAGTCAAAATCTATACCAAGCATTACAACTCAAAATACCCATATGGTCTGGCAAGTAACGTGTAAATTGGGCTGATTAAAATAATAGGAATTGGTAGGAATGCAGCATACTGAAGAATATGTATACTTCCTAAAAGGAATCACATCCAAAGATTTTAAAAGTACTGTTTATTTACCAGCCAAACAAAATGTATTTTTAAAACAGGATTTGGCTTTGGTGGTCTGTAAGTGTCTGTAGAGAGTTGCATTCAAAGAAAACACAGTTCCACCTCCACAAGCCCTAAGCAATTATTTAGATTCTACATATACCAAGTATGGACCCTACTTTTGGGGAATTATTCTCAGAATCATGTTCTTAAGTTAAGGGTTAAGACTAAGTTGGCAATGAATGCTACATTGCTTAGCTATTCATACATAACATACCACTTGCAAACCATTATTGCTTTTTAGTCTGTGGGCAATAAATTTCTTCTGGGCTTGCTCTTAATCTGGGCTCTGTTTAGCTAATCATGGCTGGTTTATGCATACATCTACAGTAAGCTGGTAAGTTGTCTGCACCCTGGCTACTCCAAAATGGACTCATTCTTATGTCTGGAGTTAGCTTGCTCATAACTAGAGCAATAGTAGGTCATTAGGCTGCATGTCTCTTGTTATCTAGTGGAAGGATGCAGGCATGTTCTCATGGCAAAGACTAGGAACCAAGGGCGAGCAGAGGCCTGGTCTCAAAATTGTCACACTTTAATTTTTCCCACTTTCTGTTGGCTGTAGCAAGTGACAAGTCCAGCCTGGATTTAAAAGATGAGGAAATAAATTTTACTTCTTGATTGGAGAAGTTTGAAAGTCATATTATGAGGAGGGTAGAAACAGGGAGGTCATTAATTTGGTCCACGAATAATGTACTGCAAGCATGTAGGTTCTCCTTAAGGTTTGAGATTATTGTTCATCTTTTCATTTCTTTATCGGAAAAATTCCTTGCACACAGTAATATGTACTCATGTAGTTATATGTATTCATGAAGTTATATGTATCTACTTATTAATTCTTATAACCCTATGAGATTGGTACTGTTACTCTCATTTTGCAGATAAGGAAAGTAAGGCATAGAGAAGAAACTTACTTATGGTCACACAGGTAGGAATCACTACATTTTTCATGTATTATCCATAACTGTCAGACCTAGAAATATTATAATACTATTGATAATAACTGTTATTTTCCATCTCCATTTCCAAATAGATGCCCTTTGACTGGAAGAGTTGTCATTCGGTTATGAAAATATAAGACTTTAACTTAACTATTTGCAAGCTATAGCTTTGCATTTTTGCATGGAAATGTCAACAATGATAATACCAAATATAGTCTACATTTTCCTCAAAAGATACAACTGTGAATCCGCTTAAGTACTTATATAAGTCCTTGGTCAAACCACATCATGGAAGTGGAACTACAGTTAGCTCAAACTATTTTAATATAGATATTTAGAGCTGACCTTGTTCCCTATACGATAACTTCAATATGTATACTGTGAAATTAGTAAAACTTTAGGTAGAACTTCCTGAAACTAAAAACAGTATTCCCAAGTTAATGAGTTAATTGCTTTGGTGAATGAGTTTATGTAAGACAGTCCATTAAACGTTAGCTAATATCTACAAAATACAATGATTTTGGTTTGGGTCAGTTATACCTTCTAACACTAGCTATTTAACAAGTTTAATTGCATTTTAAAAAATTTTCTCATCATAGACAAATCGTATCAATAGTATAGAGACATGAGGTTTTCTGCAGTAAACTTGCTTCCAAATTCACTAACTGTTCTTAGTTGTTTGCTGAAACGCTTCAAACAAGTAAGAAGTAGACTGTGAATTAAAATACAATCCTACACCTTAGCTTTGTATAATATCAAAACTAATTCCTCTGATACAGACAGGAATACAATTCCTAATCTATTTCCAATAGGGCTCTATTAATAATATACTCCAAAGTCATCCTACACTGTATTGAAGCCTCATACCTGATTGATTAATATGGTAGATGGTTCCTGCCTATAGAATGAAGGATGATGAAAAGTTTATGAATGCTCCAAAGAACATTTTCTCAGAGAAAAGCGTGCTACAGTAGTGATGAATACTAGAATTACTGTGCTTCAACCTGTATATTATACTTGAAAAGGAAAGAGAGGCTATAATAGGTCAAGGGAAATTTTCAAAAAATTAAATTGAACCTTACACAAATGTCCTGCAAATTACTAAATTCCTCTTCTCTTCCTATTTGTGTATAGTGTTATTGGTTTCCTAGGGCTGCAGCAAAAAGGGCTACAGACTGGACGGCATAAATGACAGAAGCTTATTTTCTCATAGTTCTGGAGGCTGGAAGTCCAAGAGCAAGATGTCACTGGGGTTGGCTGCTTCTGAGTCCTCTCTATTTGGCTTGTAGATGACCATCTTCTTCTTGCTCCTTCATGTGGTCCTTCGTCTCCTAATGACCTCATTTTAAGTTAATTACCTCTTTAAAATCCTATCTTCAAATATAGTTACACTCTGAGGTACTGGGGGTTAAGAAACTCAACATATGAATTTTAGGAAATACAGTTCAGTCTGTAAGCATTGGATAGGAAAAAGGCACTGTACTTTCCTACAGAACCTTAGAAGCTCTTCAAATTTAAATTTCCACAAAATGTATTTTTATCAATGCAGTCTATAAACTCAACATTATTAGTGTTATCAGTATGTTAAGTAAGCCTAGCTTGTGATGTGGCCAAATTGCAGTTTTTCTTGTGTAATCTTTTATTTTTCTTCAGATGAAAATTTTAGCAAGCCCTTCTCTCTTCATTTCCCTCTCAGATAACAATACTATAGTTAAAGTTAAGTCATAATACAATCTTAATTCAGATATTAAAATATATAGGTAATCAGAACTCTGGAACTTGATTATCAGTCATATGCTCAACCCCCTTCTGGCTCATTGAAAACGCATAGTGGGGTGGGACAGTGGTTGGCAGCTTCTCTGTATTTTTTATCCTTTCTCTACGTAGTCCCTTCTCCCAGTGCTGACCTCCAAGGCTGGAGCTAGGAGGGAGGAAAGGTAAAAAAGCAGAAAGTTCCTATGTGAACTGGACCCTTGGGGAGTTAACGTCGTACTATTGATCATATCATAGGTTGAAAGCAGACTGTTTCTTGTGGGTATTTTTTCTCCACTCTCAGTTCCCTTCTGGGTATCTCTCTTCAGTCCCTGTGGACTGGGAACTGCCTGGGTCTATGGCTGGTGGCCCCTTCAAGTGCCTTTCTCCACTCCTAGGAATATAGTGTTGACTTTCAACTTCTCATTTTCCAAGGTCACTCTGCTTCACCAGGAGACCCAAGATAACTCATACCAGCTCCCTCTTCCTTATAACCAACATCTGATCTGCACAACTGTGGCTCACGCCGCTATCCGTGTTGGCTATCTCAGTGTGAGCTAGCACAGGTTCTCTAAGACCTGCACCTGCATGGAATGTTGCTCTAGTTCTCCTTGTGGTCTCACAAGCATGAAATCCCCTCACTATGCCTGAAGTGAGGGAAGTACCACCTACCCTACACTTCCCACCTCTCTTATCCCTCAGTCAACATAGCAGCCCACTCTCCAAAGGTGAGCATCTCAAAAGTATTCCCCTCTCTGCAGATCCGTCTGTATTACTCTTACTGTGTGAGGCAGCTCAAGACTCCAGGAGCAATGTCTTGATGCTGTCTTTGTAAATTATGCAAATGGTAATTGGGTTTTGGAATTTCACATATACTGTATCTTCTGACTTCAAAACTTTAATTTTAAAATCCTGTTACATGTCTTTATTATCTGGGTCTTCTTCAGAAGAAAGCCATCAGAATTTCTAAAGTTATCAGTGTGGAAATAGGAGCTTATCTGAGGTCATCTAGGCTACAATAAGAGGCACATATGATGTAATCTCTTCCGGGTTATAAATGAGAGAAAAATATTTTTCACTGAAAGGCTCAGAAAGTATTATTAGTGGTTTACATTAGTTTACATTCTACATGGTCATGCTAATATTCTGTACCTAAACACTGGAAAATTACTTCAAATTTATTATTTGGCCTGCCAGATAAGGTGATGAAAAGACTTAATCCTTTGCCTAATTCGGGGAATGAAGGCAGCAAACCACCTTGCCGTGTATGTACCTGTGCAACAGTCCTGCGTGGTCTGCACATGAACCCCAGAACCTAAAGTACAAAAAAAAAAAAAAAAAAGGAAAAAAAAAACATTTTTAAGAGAAGAATCTAATTTCTTAGTCACTTGAGTAAACAAAATTTGCCTTTTATCAGTTTGGAAGTGTGGAGAATGACAATCGGTTTAGCAAAGTTCTTGATAGCTGTGGCTTTTATGTGCAACATTTCTATAAAAATATACGTAGCTCTTTTTTTAAAAAGGATATTTTTATTAACCCCTTTAAAGAAATTAAGCCCTAGAATTTAAAATTAAACTTACAACAGTCATCTTCTTAGAAACTCCTCTCTTATTTCTGTAATTTCCTAGTTATTTTATTTTTCACTTCAGCTGGAAAAATTTCTCATTTTCTCAATATTGGTGATGATTTTAGCCCTCTTTTCAACAGCTAGTATTTCAGAGGAAGAGTAGCTTTTACTGTGTACCAAAGCACATCAAATCTTAATGGTTTAAAACAATAGGCAATTATTATTTTTCATGATTCTGTGGGTTGGCGGGACAGTTTTTCTGGTCTGGACTGGCTTGGTATGGGCTGGATAGTCTCCAATGGCACCACCCATGTGACCGGCCATTGTTAGGCTCAGCTAAGACAACTCGCCTGTTGCATGTGGTGACTCATCTTTCAATAGGCTGTAACAGGCTTATTCACGTGGTGGTCTCAGGAATCTAGAAAAACATGGAGAAAATACAAGCCCTGATGCACAAGCACTTTTCACACCTCTAGTTACATCGTAGATACTGATGTCCTATTGGCCCAAACAAATGGCTAAACTCAGATTCAAAAACAAATATGTAGACCCTATTTCTGAAAAGAAACAGCTGCAAAGTCACACTGTGAAAGGGTGTGCATCTGAGAAAGATACCTGTAGCCATTTTTATAATTTACCACAGGTGTCTTAGCCTCATTTTCTCTCCTAGATTTTTCATGAGGCTGCCCTTGAAAACAAAAGCAACATCTTGGTAAAGCAAATACACTCAACTTTAGAATCTGTATTTTGTTATTTTTTGCCTTCTGAGTAAAGTCATAGTTCCTCATTATCCACTTTGTGTTTTCCTTTATATTCATTCTTAATCAACATATCCCTTTGATTATAGGGTTTAGTGCCCACAATCCATTAGCAATTATGACAACTAAAACAAAGCTGTTTCTTTTTTTCTCTATGTACTGTTGGGTGGCAAGAATAAAATTTTGATTTACAGTTGAGTTAGCAAAATGAAAATTTAAAAACTGAAATAACTGGCAAATATGCTTTAAAACTACTGTTTAAAAAACTCTGTTGTACCTATGCAATTGAGGTTAATTGAAAAAATATTTATTGAGGCTCTCTCTCTGCAATAGCGTGTTCAGATACTGAGAATACAGTGAACAAAATGAATAATGACCCTACTTTCACAAAGCTTAGATCTAGTTGGAGAGGGCAGATAATAAGCAACTACATAAGGTAATTTTATATTTTTATCAGTTTTTAAAAATAAGCAATAAATATGTTTTGAGAAATGGTATTAGGTATCACAGCCACTTGAGTGTATCAGTTGCTCATTAAATTTGTTTGTTGAATTGCTGATTCCATATAATGTCAAAGTGTGCAGAAATCAATTTTGAACTTACCCAAGTAAGAAAAAAAGTCTGGCAAATGGGACATACAGTTCTAAATATAATATAGTTGTTTCTTACTCCTGTTTTAGGAAATAAAATAATGCAAGTGCATGTATATAGTAAGCATATTTATATTAAACTTCAAGAAAGCTTACATTAGCGGTTTTGGGTGACATTCAACCAAACTCCGTTTTTTTTCTTTTTTTTTTTGAAATTTTTCATATTTTTGCATGAGTTACTGGAGTACAGGTGGTATTATGTTACATGAGTAACTTCTTTAGTGATATTTGTAAGGTTTTGGTGCACTCATCACCTGAGCAGTATACACTGCACCCTATTTGTAGTCTTTTATCCCTCACCTCCCTCCCACTCTTCCCTCCAAGTCCCCAAAGTCCATTATATCATTCTTATGCCTTTGCATTCTCATAGCTTAACTCCCACATATCAGTGAGAACATACAATGTTCGGTTTTCCATTCCTGAGTTACTTCACTTAAAGTAATAGTCTACCATCTCATCCAGGTCACTGTAAATGCTGTTATTTCATTCCTGTTTAATGGGTGAGTAATATACCATCACACACACACACACACACACACACACACACACACACAGTTTCTTTATCCACTCATTGATTGATGGGCATTTGGGTTGGTTCCACGGTTTTGCAATTGTGAATTGTGCTGCTATAAGCATGCTTGTGCAAGTATCTTTTTCATATAATGACTTCTTTTCCTCTGAGTAGTTACTCAATAGTGGGATTGCTGGATCAAATGATAGTTCTCCTTTTAGTTCTTTCAGGAATCTTCACATTGTTTTCCATAGTGGCTGTACTAGTTTACGTTCCCACCAGCAGTGTAGAAGGATTCACTGATCACCACATCCACACCAACATCTACTCTTTTATGATTTTTTGAATATAGCCATTCTAGCGAGAGTGAAGTGGTATCGCATTGTGGTTTTGATTTGCATTTCCCTGATCATTAATGATGTTAAGCATTATTCATATGTTTGTTGGCAATTTGTATATCTTCTTTTGAGAATTGTCTATTCATGTCCTTAGCCCACTTTTTGATGGAATTGTTTGCTTTTTTCTAACTGATTTGTTTGAGTTTGCTGTAGATTTTGGATTTTAGTCCTTTGTCAGATGTATAGATTGTGAAGATATTCTCCCACTCTGTGCGTTATCTATTTACATTGCTGACTGTTCCTTTTACCTTGCAAAAGCTCTTTATTTTAATTAGGTCCCAACTATTGATGTTTATTTTTATTGCATTCCCTTTGGGTTCTTGGTCATAAAATCCTTGTCTATGCCAATATCTAGAAGAGTTTTTTCTGTTGCTGTCTTCTAGAATTTTTATAGTTTCAGGTCTTAAATTTAAGTCCTTAATCCATCTTGGGTTTGGTATAAGGCGAGAGATGAGAATCCAGTTTCATTCTCCTACGTGTGTCTAGCCAATGATCCCCGCACCATTTGTTGAATAGAGTGTCCTCTCCCCACTGTATGTTTTTGTTTGCTTTGAGGATCAGTTAGCTGTGAGTATTTTGGTTAATTTCTGGGTTCTCCATTCTGTTGCATTGGTCTATGTGCCTGTTCTTATACCAGTACCATGCTATTTTGGTGACTATGGCCTTGTAGTATCGTTTGAAATCAGGTGGTGTGATGCCTCCAGATTTGTTCTTTTTGCTTAGTCTTGCTTTAGCTATGTGGGCTCTTTTCTGGTTCTATGTGAATTTTAGAATTGTTTTTCCCAGTTCCGTAAAGAATGATGGTGGTATTTTGACGGGGACTGTGTTGAATTTGTAGGTTGCTTTTGGCAGTATGATCGTTTTTATGATATTGATTCTACCCATCCATGAGCATGGGATGTGTTTCCATTTGTTTTTGTTATCTATGATTTCAACTCCTTGGTAGGTATTTTCCTAAGTTGTTTTGTTGTTGTGGTTTTATTTTTTGTTGTTGTTTTGCAGTTATTGTAAAAACATTGAGTTCTTGATTTGATTCTCCACTTGGTCACTGTTGGCGTATAGAAGAGCTACTGATTTGTGTACATTAATTTTGTATCTGGAAACTTTGTTTACTTCTTTCATCAGTTCTGGGAGCTTTCTGGAGGAGTCTTTAGGATT
Source organism: Plecturocebus donacophilus (assembly GCA_004027715.1). Classification (NCBI taxonomy): domain Eukaryota; kingdom Metazoa; phylum Chordata; class Mammalia; order Primates; family Pitheciidae; genus Plecturocebus; species Plecturocebus donacophilus. Next base: position 2,612 of record PVKP010031115.1, on the reverse strand, counting down.
TAAAAGATAAACGATCATATCATCAGAAAACAGTGACAGTTTGACTTCCTCTTTATCAATTTGGATATCCTTTATTTCTTTTCTCTTGTCTGATTGCTCTGGCTAGGACTTCCAGTCTATGTTGAAGAGGAGTGGTAGAAGTGGGCATCCTTGTATTCTAGTTCTCAGAGGGAATGCTTTGAACTTTTCTCCATTCAGTATGTTGGCTGTGGGTTTCTCATAGATGGTTTTTACTATATTGAGGTATGTCCCTTGTATGCTGATTTTGCTGAGAGTTTTAATCATAAAGTGATGCTGGATTTTGTCTAATGCTTTTTCTGCATCTATTGAGATGATCATGTAATTTTTGTTTTTAATTCTGTTTATGTGGTGTCCACATTTATTGACTTGCATATGTTAAACCAACCCTGCATCCCTGGCATGAAACCCACTTGATTATGGTGGATTATCTTTTTGATATGTTGTTGGTTTCGGTTAGCTAGTATTTTGTTAAGGATTTTGGCATCTATATTCTTCAAGGATATCAGTCTGTAGTTTTCTTTTTCGGTTATGTTTTTTCCTGGTTTTGGTGTTAGGGTGATGCTGGCTTCATAGAATGAATTAGGGAGGGTTCCATCATTCTCTATCTTGTCAAATAGTGTCAAAATGATTAGTACCAATTCTTCTTGAATGTCTAGTAGAATTCTGTTGTGAATCTTTTGGGTACTGGACTGTTTTTTGTTTGTAATTTTTAAATTACCATTTAAATCTTGCTGCTTGTTATTGGTCTGTTCAGGGTGTCTAATTCTTCCTGATTTAAGCGAGGAGGGTTGTATTTTTCCAGGAACTTGTCTGTCTCTTCTAGGTTTTCTAGTTTATGCATGTAAAACTAGTTTGTAGTAACCTTGAATGATCTTGATTTCAGTGGTGTCAGTTGTAATACATCCTATTTTTGTTTCTTAGTGAGGTTATTTGGATTTTCTCTCTTCTTTTCTTGGTTAATCTTGCTAATGGTCTATCACTTTTGTTTATCTTTTCAAAGAATCAGCTTTTTTTTTTCATTTATCTTTTGTATTTGTTGTTTCAATTTCATTTAGTTCTTCTTTGACCTTGGTTATTTTCTTTCTTCTGCTGGGTTTGGTTTGTTCTTGTTTCTCTAGTTTCTTGAGGTGTGACCTTAGAATGTCAGTTTGTACTCTTTCAGTCTTTTTGATGTTGGTGTTTAGGGCTATGAACTTTCCTCTTAGCACTGCCTTTGCTGCATCCCAGAGGTTTCAATAGGTTGTGTCATTATTATCATTCAGTTTGAAGAATATTATAATTTCCATCTTGATTTTGTTTTTGACCTAATGCTCATTCAAGAGCAGGTTATTTCCATGTATTTGCATGGTTTTGAAGGTTCCTTTTGGAGTTGACTTCAAGTTTTATTTTACTTTGATCTGAGAGAGTGCTTGATATAATTTCACTTGTCCTAAATTTATTGAGGCTCATTTTATAGCCTATCATATGGTCTATCGTGGAGAAGGTTCCATGTACTATTGAATAGAATGTGTATTCTGGCTGGGCGCGGTGGCTCACGCCTGTAATCCCAGCACTTTGGGAGGCCAAGGTGGGCAGATCATGAGGTCAAGAGATCGAGACCATCCTGGCCAACATGGTGAAACCCTGTCTCTACTTAAAAATACAAAAATTAGCTGGACATGGTGGTGCGCCTGTAGTCCCAGCTACTCAGGCTGAGGCAGAATTGCTTGAACCTGGGAGGCAGAGGTTGCAGTGAGACGAGATCACCCCACTGTACTCCAGCCCGGCACCTGGTGACAGAGTGAGACTCTGTCTCAAAAAAAAAAAAAAATATATATATATATATGTGTTCTGTGGTTGTTGGATGAAATGTGCTGTATATATTTGTAAAGTCCATTTGTTCCAAGGTATAGTTTAAATCAATTCTTTGTTGACTTTCTGTCTTGATTACCTGTCTAGTGGTGTCAGTGGAGTCATGAAGTCCCCCACTATTATTGTGCTGCTGTCTATCTCCTTTCTTAGGTTTATTAGTAATTGTTTTATAAATTTGGGAGCTCCAGGGTTAGGTGCATATAGGTTTAGGATTGTGATATTTTTCTGTTGGACAAGGCTTTTTACCATTATGTAATGTCCCTCTTTGTCTCTTTTAACTGCTGTTGTTTAAAGTTTGTCTGATCTAAGACTAGCTACTCCTGCTGCTTTTGCTGTCCATTTGGCTGAAGTGCCTTTTTCTACCCCTTTAAGTTTGTGTGAGTCCTTCTGTGTTAGTTGTGTCTCCTGAAGGCAGCAGTTAGTTGGTTGGTGAGTTCTTTTTTTTTTAAATATATATTTTACTGCATTTTAGATTTTGGGGTACATGTGAAGAACATGCAAGATTGTTGCCTAGGTACATACATGGCAATGTGGTTTGCTACCTTCCTCCCCGTCACCTATATCTGGCATTTCTCCCCAACTCCCCACCCTCCACTGTCCCTCCCCTAGATCCTCCCGCACAGACCCCAGTGTGTGATGCTCCTCTCCTTGTGTCCATGTGTTTTCATTGATCGACACCCACCTATGAGTGAGAACATGTGGTGTTTGATTTTGTGTTCTTGTGTCAGTTTGCTGAGAAT
>PVKP010031114.1:0-27270 GCA_004027715.1 Plecturocebus donacophilus | reverse complement strand
TTGGGTTAGAACATGTTCTTTTAGCTCAGAGAAGTTTGTTATTACCCACTTTCTGAAGCCTGTTTCTGTCAGTTCATCAGACTCATTCTCCATCCAGCTTTGTTCCCTTGCTGGTGAGGAGTTGTGATTCCTTGGAGTAGGAGAGGCATTCTGGTTTTGGGTGTTTTCATCTGTTTTGCTCTAGTTTCTTCCCACCTTTGTGGATTTATCTACCTGTAGTCTTTGTAGTTGGTGACTTTTGGATGCGGTCTCTGAGTGGACATCCTTTTTGTTGATGATGAAATTATTTCTTTCTGTTTTTTAGTTTTCCTTCTTACAGTCAGGCCCCTCTGCTGTAGGACTGTTAGAGGTCCACTCCAGACCCTGCTTGCCTGGGGATCACATGCAGTGGCTGCAGATCAGTAAGGGTTGCTGCCAGTTTCTTCTTCTGTTATCTTTGTCCCAGAAGGATACCCACCAGATGTTAGCCTGAGCTCTCCTTTATGAGGTGTCTCTTTGGATATACGGGGGTCGGGGAGCTGCTTAAGGAGACAGTCTATCCCTTATAGGAGCTCAAGTGCTGAGCTGTGAGCTCCGTTGTTCTATTCAGAGCAGCTGGGCAGGTACGTTTAAGTCTGCTGCAGTGGAACTCATAACCACCTTTTTTTCCAAGGTGCTCTGTCCTGGGAAGGTGGGGCTTTATTTCTAAGTTCCTGACATGCTGCTGCCTTTTCTCAGAGATGCCCTGCTCAGCAAGGAGGTAGCCTAGTCACAGTCTGCCAGCAGAGACGTTGCTGAGCTGCCATGGGCTCTGCCCAGCTGCTGTGTGAACTTCCTTGTGGTTTGGTTTATAGAGATATAGTTAGAACTGCCTCAGTAATGGCCATCTGCCTCTATAATGGCAGACTGCCTCAATAATGGCGGATTGCCTCAGTAATGGCGGAATGCCTCAGTAGTGGTGGACTGCCTCAGTAATGGTGGACACCCTTCCCCCCACAGAGCTGGACCGTCCCAGGTCCAGCTGTGTTTGCTGTGAAACTCAATCCAGAGCGTTTCATATTGCTGGTCTTTGTGGGGGTAGGACCTGCCAAGCCAGATCACCTGGCTCCCTTTTCAGCCCCATCTTTTTCAGTTGAATGGGCAACTTTGTCTCCCAGGCATTCCAGGCGCCAGTTGAAATGGCTGCCCAGATTTGTGAGTTTTTGTGTGGAGACCCACTGTGCTAGCTGAAACAGCCATGCTGAAAACTCATGGTGCTTTTCCACCCGGGAATATCCTGGTCTGTGGGCAGTAAAAACTCATTTGGAGATGCAGTAATCACTCACCCTCTGTGTTCTCACTGAGAACTGCACTCCAGAGCTGTTCCTATTTGGCCATCTTGGATCCCACTTTAACCTTTCTTATAGCTCAGATCACCCTGCTGGGGTCAGTTACCTTCTGTCTGAACTATTTATTAAAATTTTTTTTCCCTATGAGAGTTAATAAGTGATGTAATTATTTTTTGTTTGCCTGGTCTTTATGTTATTCCTATTTTTGAGTGAAATTTTTATTGAATATAGAATTGTAAATTTGCAATTATCTTCTGAAGTATCATTTCACTATCCCTTAGCTTCCATATTTGTTGAAGAGAAGTCACTTGTCAGTCCGTCACCTTTGAAAATAACGTATCTTCCTCTCTATGTGTTATATATATTTTTTCTGTTAATTTCACTCTGATGTGTCTGTATTTGGTTTCTGTTTATTATGTTGAGATTTATTGGCTGCTTAATATCTGGATTGTTGATGTTCATCAGTCATAAAAAATTATTAGCTAATTTTTTTTTTTTTTGAGACAGAGTCTTGTTCTGTTGCCCAGGCTGGAGTGCGGTGGCTACATCTCAACTCACTGCAACCTCTGCCTCCTGGGTTCAAGCTATTCCCCTGCGTCAGCCTCCTGAGTAGGTGGGATTGCAGGCGCCTGACACCAGGCCCAGATAATTTTTGTATTTTTAGTAGAGACAGGGTTTCACCATGTTGGTCAGGCTGGTCTTGAACTCCTGACCTCGTGATCTACCCACCTTGGCCTCCCAAAGTGCTGGGATTACAGGCGTGAGCCACTGAGCCCAGCTAGCTAATAGTTCTTAAAATAGTGCCTCTCTGCCCCATTTTCTTAATCCTTTATTTCCTTTCCTTGGACTCTGGTTAACATATGTTAGGTATTCTTACACTATCTTACATATCTTTTAACCTATAAAAATATTTTTCATCACTTTGTCTCTCTGCCTTGCAGTCTAAGTAATTCTTCTGATATTTATTATTATTATTATTTATTGAGACAGGGTCTTTGTCACCCATGCTGGAGTTTAATGCTGTGATCACAGCTCACTGCAGCCTCAACCTTCTGAGCTCAAGTGATCCTCCTATCTCAGCCTCCTGAGTAGCTGGAACTAAAGAAATACACTACCATCCTTGGCTGTTTTTTGTATTTTTTTGTAGAGATGGGATTTGCCATGTTGCTGAGGCTAGGATTGGACTCCTGGGCTGAAGTGATTCACCTGCCTCAGCCTCCCAAAGTGTCGGAATTCCTTAATACTAGTTCATTAATTCTCCAAACCTGCATTAAATTTGTGGTTGAGTTGATAGAGTGTTTTATTCAATTATTTTAGTTTTCATTTCTACAAATTGTTCCTTGTTTATGTTTGTTAAATTGTTTTTAAAATTTCCTGCACCAGGAGTATATTTTCAGCTTCGTTTTTATGCCTTTTAACATAATAAGTGTAGCTCTTTAGAATTCCAATATTTGAAGTGTTTTGGGGGTCTATTTTTGCTGTTTTCCTTTGTGGCTCTTTGTTTCCATGCTGAGTGAGTTATTTTTTATGGTTAACTGTTCATTTTCCTTGGAAAACTATTTGTCAAACTTCTTTGAGGTCTAAGATGAAAGTAGTAGCTCTAAGAAAGACTTGTGTTTCTTCTAAGGCAACTGAATCTACTACCAGTTTGGGAACATTTTAAACTAAATTCCACTTGAGATATTTTTTACAATTTAAGTTATCCTGTTTATTTGTTTATGTTATGACAAAATATACATAATATAAAGTTTACCATGTAAACCATTTTAAGTGTCTGGCTCTAAATTTTTTATAACATTCAGTGACTGTGACTTTCGGCTGCAATTTCACCGAACTGGTTTTTGTTTATAGCTTATTAGGGACCCTGCACTCTATTCTACTCAGCAGTTCAACTTTCCTTGCAACCTTCTGTAGATATGATGGGAAGGGTTTCTCCATTCCCTGAAGCCATAGCCCTTTGGGTTCTCAGCTTTCTAGGAGAATGGTTGGGCAAGGATCCTCTGTTAAATGTATCATGTCTTGTCTTCTCTCTTCTGTGCCTTTCAAGACCATATAAACTGCAGTTTCAGGTCACCTGATTGGGAAGTGCCCTTAGGGCAAATGTAACTTCAGTGTCTAGTTTACCTCTCTGAGTGTCTGTCAATGCTTGGAGTTTTTCTGATTACTTCTCACCATTTTATTAACCCTCTTTTGCTTTTGAAATGATGTTTTAAATATTTTATTGAGCATTTGAAATTTTCTACTTTTTCCCGATAACCCAGATGCCAAATTGTTGAAAAACTGAGCCTGCCCTCCCTCTTAACTATTCTGCTGGCATACAGGGCTTGCATTCCCTTTTTCTCATTTCTTGGGGGGAAGACAGTTGCAAACATAACTTTAAGAAGGCTCATATAGGCTCTGATATCAACCATGGGGTGAGGCACTGTAGGAAGGCACCTGTATTCTTACAAGTGGGGAGGCATGACTTTTTTTCTAATTAGCAAGAAAATGTACAGGTGTTAAAGGTTACATAATAATAGTACTGTGCTCCAGAGCTCAGGGTTGGGAGTTTCAAGTTCAGGCAATGGTATATATTTTATCAAAAAGTTAAAGAACAGAGACTGAAAAGGATATTAGATATTTTTAAATGTTGGATATTTGGATAACCTGTATTTTGATTATCTGGATTATTTGGAACATTTGGATTTTGTATTGATAGTTGATTATCTTTGATAGTGTAGTTTCAGTAGAGTATTGAGGGTGAACTTTTGTGTAGAGTTAAAAAGAGAATGTATGCAGTGGGTGGTTCAAAAAGATGATAATTGATGTTAGATATAAGCAAGATCTTTATTTTGTTGATATTAGTATATATGTGACTATGAGGTTGAAAAGTTATAAAGCTAATGATGTGCAAAAACGAATCACTAAGTAAGCAAGTAATATAATAGTATGGAATGTATGTGTTCAGAAATCTTTAGGCTCAAATTTAATGCTTCTTTTCTTATATATTTTGATATTGAGGTTCCCAGACGTTATAATGATGAGCGGAATAACATTTTATTGCAACTGATGCAATATGACAATACAAAAAAATGTGCGTTCTCGTTAGGGAGTGTTCAGATACATCTTTATGAAGTAATTCAGGTATGTATCAAAATGATTCTTTTTACCTGGGTATCACATTGCCAGTTGGTTATCCAATTTGTTGTTGTGATTTATTATACCTGATGGACTTTTCTTGTTTATTATCTGCCTTCAAATTCATGCACTTAAGAAATAAAATCTCCCTTTGGCTAAATATTTTTTAAAAGAGTTGGCTTATAATAGCATAATGTTTTAAAAAATTTATTTTACACAATATATATATACATATATATGAAATTAAGTAACCACTTAGACTTTTAGGTTGTATCACTAAAACTAACTTTCTGGAAAATAAACTTTCTTGGCTTACTGCAACCTCTGCCTCCCTGGCTCAAGGGATCAAGGGATTCTCCTGCTTCGGCCTCCCCACTATCTGGGACTACAGGCACCTGCCACTGCACCTGACTAATTTTTGTATTTTTAGGAGAGACAGGATTTCGCCATGTTACCCAGGCTGGTCTCATACTCCTGAGCTCAAATGATCTTCCCGCCTCAGCCTCCCAAACTGTTGGGATTACAGGCCTGAGCCACCGTGCCCAGCTATTTAAATCTGCAAATAAAAGCTGCACATATTTATCATGTACAGAAGGTTTTGAAGTATGTATACATTGTAGAATGACTAATAGAGTTAAACATGTTTTATTATGTTTCTGAAATGTCTTAAGACATGACTGAAGCTGCAAACTGTCTCTTAGCGGGCAATACAAATTTCGGTTAAGTTCTTTTTTCCTTAGCTGGGCTGCCTACAGCCTTCCTTGTGCATGTGTCTTTTAGGGGTTAGTCGAAGATTTGGGCAAAGTTTATATACAGATTTTATGGTTGCTTCTTTCTTGTTTTCTCCTTTCTACGAGTCTTTCTCACTTTCCAGCAGCTCATTTTGTGGTTGCCTTGAATTCAGAGTAAAGAACTTATTGGTTAGTGAATAAATATAAACCATCCAAAGTATTTTCAGGAATATTTTTTGTTGAGTACAGCAAGGAAGTTATCAAAGACTAATGGAGTTGTGTCAACAGCCAGACTGCAGGGACTCCTACTGGCCAACTTCAGAATAACTTGAACATAGATTATTATAACATTCTGAGTAAAGGAAAATTCGTGAGTCCTTGGTGATCTTCAAAAAAGTAAAGAGGTAGCATAGGAAGAAAAAGGAAATTTTTAAAACAAAAGAATACCACTTTATGAATGTAGAAGTAATGAAAGAATTACAAATTATTGTTTTTGCAACTCTTTATAATGAATAATGATTAATTCAGTCAATATTTAGCAATGACACTAAAAAACCATTAGGTAAAATGTTATTGGGAAGCAAGATATTTGCATGGTGCCACAGGAACAGCCTATATATCATTGCACAGCGGAAATATTCCTCTGCATTAGAGAGATGTGGAGTTGCCACTTTAACCAAGAGCTCGAATTTAGCATAACGAATTGTGGATAACTTAACATCATATACTTCCTGTAGTGATATAATGTGAAGTATACAGCATTATCTATGACTTATTGTCATAAAAAATGTGTAACCTGACTGGGTGCGGGCTCAGGCCCGTAATCCCAGCACTTTGGGAGGCTGAAGTGGGAGAACTGCTTGAGGCCAGGAGTTGGAAACCAATCTGGCAACATAGCAAGACTCTGTCTCTACACACAACAGAATTAGCCGGGTGTGGTAGCATGTGCCTGTAGTCCAAGCTATTTGGGAGGTTGAGGCAGGAGCATCAATTGAGCCCAGGAGTTCAAGACTGCAGTGAGCCATGATCATGCTACTACACTCCAGCCTGGGTGACAGAGCAAGAACCTGTCTCAAAAAAAAAAAAAGTTTAACCCAAATCTAATCAAGCTGAGTGTAGGACTAACTTCAAGTTTACAGGAATTTAGTGAGTAGGGAAAAAGTTAAACAATACTTTAAGATAAGTACAGAAGTGGGACATACCAGTGTAGATTGTTTAAATAGCCATGGTCATTAAAAAAATACCAAAACCCACCAAAGATGGAGGAAACTGTTCCAGATTTAAAGAGACACAACAAGTTTGACTGAATACAGGTTTGAAAAGTTATAAAGGATTCTTGGGAGCCAGGCATGGTTGTTCACACCTGTAATTCCAGAACTTTGGGAGGCTGAGGGAGGTGGATTGCTTGAGCCCAGGAGTTTGAGACCAGCCTGAGCAACATGGTGAAACCACTTCTCTTAAAAAAACACTAAAACAAGCCACAAAAAAAATCCACAAAAAATTAGCCAGGCATGGTGACACCTGCCTGTAGTCCCAGCTACGTGGGGCACTGAGGCAAGAAAACCACCTCAGCCTAGTGAGGCTGAGGCTCCACTGAGCCATGATGGTACCACTGCACCTCAGCCTGGGCAACACAGTGAGGTTCTGTCCCCAAAAATAAAACACAAACCTAAATAAAACACATTCTTGGGACAATTAGGAAAATTTAATATTTACTGAATATTAGGAAAAAATCTAGAATTGTTTTCTAGAGTGTGATACTGATATTGTGGATATATATATAAATATTCTTATTTTTACAGTATCCAAGGTAAGGTTTTAACATTAAGAGTAAAGAATAATGATGATTGCAACTTCTAAATAGATCAGCAAACGTGTATCTATACACACACAGATATTTCAAAAAATGGCCTACTGTTAAACAATGTTAACAGTTGTTAAACAAATATTTGAATTTGTTTAATCTTCTAGGAAGGGTACTAATTGGAGTCTTTTGAGTGGTCTGTGTGTTTGAAAATTTTCATAATAAGAACTTGGGGAAAATCAGATAATTTCTAATACATAGAAAGAGATGAAGGAGGAGATAAACATATTGAATAATGAATAAGTGTAAGCAACCAGAAATTCTCAAAGACATTTTGGGAGAGGAGCTTTAGAAATGACTAAAGTTCCTTTGACTGTATGGCAATTTAGGCATCAAAAAATGTGACATTACTTATTAGTTACTTTTTGTTGAAGAAAACTTAGAAATATAGATGCTTGGACTAGAAGCATATATGCAAACTTGTCAATAGTTATTTTTATAAGATCATTAATAATATGCTAATATTTAAAAATACAAAGGTATTTTTTAAATTAAAAAATCACCCATCATTCCACACTTCTAATATAATGTTTCCGTGTTCAGAGTTTCTTTCCAATTCTTTCTTATAAACAAAAACAGAAGAATAGAAAATATAAAAAGACCCACATGCATATTCTGGAACTGAAAAGTAAAATATCCAAAATTAAACATTTACTGAATGGGCTCAACAACAGAATGGAGGTGCTAGAGGAAAGACTATTGTTTTCTTATTATTTTCTTTAAAATTTGTGTGACTATTTAAAGTAAAAATTATAACCTTACCTGTGTGGTTTATAATGTTTGGAGAGGTCATGCCTATGACAGCCATAGCATATGGCATAGGGAGAAGATGGGGTCTAAAGGACTTTTATAATGCAAAGCTTTTGCATTTTCTTTGTTGCAGTATAATAAAAATAGAGTTGAAGTCTTTATATTGCTGCTTGATGCCATCTTCTGTCTCCTCCCTCTCCCCCAGGAAAAAATAATGATTATCCAAAACTTTGTATTTATTTATTTATTACTCCCTTATTTTTCATAGCTTTACTACTTATGTATGATTATAAAAATATTATTTTATATTTCTAAATATGGTATATTTCTAATATTAATACACTTAGCTAGTGTTAAGTTTTTGCTGCTGTATACTATTCCATATGGGAATATTCCTCTGTTTGCCCATATATTAATTTTTAGCTGATTATTTATTTATATTTAATTGACAAATACTGTATATATTTTTGGGGTACAATGTGATGTTTTGATCTATGTATACATTGAAAAAAATTCAATCAAGCCAATTAATATTTTCATCACCTAACCAACTTATCTTTTTTTATACTAAGGAAGATAAAAATCTATTTTATTCAACAATTTTGAAATATATAATATGTTATTATTAACTGTAGTCACCAGGCAGTGCAGTAGATCACTAGAACCTGCTCCTCCAGTCTAATTGAGACTTTGGACATATCTTTTCTTTCTCCATTCCTACCCCTACTCTCCAGCCTCTGTTAGGGGAAACCACCTTTCTACCATTTCTATGAGACTGACTTTTTTAGATTCCACTGATAAGTGAGATCATACAGTGTTTGTCATTCTGTGGCTGACTAACTTAGCATAAAATTCTCCAGTTTCATCCATGTCACAAATGACAGAATTTCCTTTTATTTTAAACTGCATAATATTCCATTGCATATATGTATATACACCGCATATTCATCTATTCATTTGGTGATGGACACTAGGTTGCTCCCATATCTTGGCTATTGTGAATCATGCTGAAATGAGTGCAGATCTCTCTTTGACATACCAATTTCAATCTCTTTAAATGTATACTCAGAAGTGGGAGTGCTGGATCATATAGTAATGATATTTCTGATTTTTTCAGGTATACCCATAGTATTTTCCAGAATGTCTGTACAGACTGAATATTACTTACTCTGAAAAAGCTTGGGACCAGAGGCATTTTGGACTTCTAATTTTTTTTTTTGGAATATTCGAATATACATAATGAGATAGCTTGGGGATGGGATCCAAATCTAAACATGAAGTTCATTTATGTTTCATATACATCTTATACACATAGACTGGTGGTAAATTTATACAATATTTTAAATAATCTTGCACATGAAACAAAGTCTTCATTGTGTATTGGTTGTGACTTGTCACATAGGCCAGGAATGGAATTTTTCACTTCTGGTGTCATTTTGGCACTCAAAAAGTTTCTGGAAAATTGTGGACTGACTCATAACAGCAGGGATGACTATAGCTATGGAGCAAGGGTACCAAAGGTTAACCGGGTTTAAAAAATCCAGCCATCCCTCAGAGATGAGGGAGGTACTCAGTCCTGTCAGTAGTCAGCTTATCATACAGAATTATGTTTAAGTAACCCCTCTCTCATGAGGGTGCAAGGTGAGAGGTAACCAGGTCCATGCATGTTTGTGTCTTTCCACAATGTCAGGCTTTTACTGATGCTATTTCAGTCACAAAAGCTACAAGCTATATGGAGTTCCCAAGGAGCCAACTCTCCTAAGTACCTCCCGTTCACTCAGCAGTTAGAGTTGTGGGCACATAGGCTGAAACCACTCCACAAGTCAGTCAGTATTGCAAACATACATAACAGTACACTTAATATGTAAATGTTATAGGTCAAACATTCCACAACAAAGTAACATTTAACATCAAGAGGAAAAAGAAATAGGAGAAAAGATTAACGAACTTGGTCTATGGGGAGCAAAGAAGACAAAAGGAGTTCTGGTCTGGGCTGGGCAGTCTATCAGTCTTGCACAGAGGAGTCTGAGGTTGCAGAACCTTTGGTGACAGATGCCAAGTTCTTCTCACGAGTGATTGTAAAGGGGAACTGTAACTTAGCAGGAACGTTTTTTGTCTACAACATAATATAAATACATTTATTTCTGTTACTTGAACTTGGAATTTTTATTTTCTTCTTTTGAACATTCCTTATATTTGTATTTTGGCTGTTAGGTTCATATGTGGATTTGAAAAATTATTACCTGATTTTTAAAAAACCGTAATATGTTTAGATCAGTGGTCCCCAACCTTTTTGGCACCAGGGACTAGTTTCGTGAAAGACAGTTTTTCTATGGACCAGGGTGGGGAGGGGGATCAGGATAATTGAAGCACATTACATTTATTGTGTACTTTATTTCTAATATTATTACATTGTAATATATAATGAAATAATTATACAGCTCACCATAATATAGAATCAGTGGGAGTCCTGAGCTTGGTTTCCTGCAACTAGGTGGTCCCATCTGGGGGTGATTGGAGGCAGTGACAGATCATCAGGCATTAGATTCTCATAAGGAGCACAACCTAGATCCCTCGAGTGCACAGGTCACAATAGGGTTCATGCTCCTATGAGAATCTAAAGCCCCCACTGATCTGGCAGGAGGCAGAGCTCAGGTGGTAATATGAGTGGTGCAAAGTGGCTGTAAATGCAGATGAAGGTTTGCTCACTTGCCCACCACTCATTTCCTGCTGTGCAGCCCAGTTCCTAACAGACCATGGACCTGTACCAGCCCATGGCCTAGGGGTTGGGGACCCTTGGTTTAGATAATATAAAGGGAAATACATGAGTAATTCTATATTTTAAAACTTTATTACTTCTTTTTTCTAGAAAGGGTGCTTCACTGAAGACGTTCAAATGTTGCATAGAAACACAGTAAGTACTTTACAGAAACTTCCTAAGTTTTATGTGCATGTAATATTTTCTTAACATTTCATGTAACTGTCCTCTGATATTATTTGTAACCTACATGTTTTTATTCTTTTAGTTACTGTATCAGTTACTGTTTGAAATAGTAGAAATGTATTAAATAGAAAGTCAATATTTACTAACAAGAATCTCCTACTCCTCTTCCTCCTCATTCTCCTTTCCTTATTTTATTTATTTATTTGTTTTTTGCTAAATGGTGATAAAGAGAATTAGCAATCATTGGGTGAGAGAGTAGAACGCTTCTTGCTTCTGCTTTAGCTGCACAGCCTCAGGAGCCTCAATTGCTAAATTGAAGAAGTATTATTTTTCTCTCTGGGGAGTTTCTAAAAAGTTGTTTATAGTTCTTACTTTAATTTCTTTTTAAGTACTTAAAATTGATAGTTAGGTTAATTAATCTTTCTATTCAGAGAGACTTTTGCTGCCACTGGCCAAAACAGGGGCCAGGAACTTGACGTTATTACCTCTTGTGCCCTCCTTCATTTCACATATATGCAATTTGGGGTTCAGAGAAGTGAAATCATTTGTCTAAATCAAAATTTTATCTGAAAATGGGACTAGAGGTAAGAGGAGTGTGAGTAAATAATTAAAAATATACATACATGTATATGAATCTGCATATATGTGTCAGCATCTCAGTGTAATCCTATTAACAATTAGAAGTTGATATTTTCCATATTTTAATTGTATAATACTACTTAACTTTAACATAAAAAGTTTCAACATTTCAGGAACTCAGTAGATTCTGTAGGAGTTTCTTGTGTAAATGCTTTATTAAAAGTCAAAAGATTCATACTTTGGCTTTTCTAACTTACAGATTTGTAAAGTAAAAATATCACATTTTGTCACTTCTCTATTAAAATATCATCCTGATCAAACAATAAAATTTACCATATGTTATGTTTAGTTTGTCTGCAGGCTGGAGGTGGAATTTATGTTCTCCTATGGAAACTTTGGTTATGGATTTTCACATCAGGTTAGTTCCCCTCTTTTAAAAGATTATTCTGTTGTAACTCTTCAGTCAAATCATCCTATTTCAGTTTGATCAATTCTTTAAAATAAATATTTTTAAAAGATGCTTCTTTACCTCTCATCCTTGAGGTATGTGGGCTTTTCATCAGCCTAAAGAAAGATGAGACTTTACTATGATTTGTTTATGCATTTTAAAGCAATGATATTTTATTCAAAGTGTCATATTATAAAACTGGATTCTAGGCTGGGCATGGTGTCTCAGGCCCATAATCTCAGCACTTTGGGAGGCTAAGGTGGGTGGATCACCTGAGGTCAGGAGTTTGAGACCATCCTGGCCAACATGGTGAAAGCCTACCTCTACTAAAAATACAAAAATTAGCCACACATGGTGGCAGGTGCCTGTAATTCCAGCTACTCGGGAGGTTGAGGCAGGAGAATCACTTGAACCTGGGAGGCGAGAGTTGCAGTGAACCAAGATCACACCACTGCACTCCAGCCTGGGTGATAGAGTGAGACTCTCTCAAAAAAATAAAATAAAACTTGCTTTTATTTGTGTGTATACATACATATTGATGTAATTTAAAATACAAGTATCCAAGAAATCAGTATGGATTTCTGCATCTAAATATAGTTATTAAAAATTGAGTTATTGCCTGGCCTGGTAGCTCACACCTGTAATCCTAGATACTCTGGAGGCTGAAGCAGCAGGGTCACTTGAGTCAGCCTGGACAGCATAGTGAGATCTTTTCTCTGAAAAAACAAATGGAGTCACTGATGTTATTCAGATAATACTCATATGCTCCTTTCCTCCACAGTTTTTCAACATCTAGTGTTATTTTAACTCTCCTTGATTCATCAAGAGAGTAATAAACCCAAAGAAGATATCTTCCTAGTTTTGACTTGCTCCTTTAAGTTCACTACCATGTGTCCACATTGCCACAAATACTTTTATGTACTAACCTGTGTTCTTTTCTTTAATTATATCCTTAAGCCAGATTCCTAGAAAGGAAATTCTTGTCCAAAACAATGACCTTTTCAATGAATTATTCTAGAAAAGTACCAGTATATACTCTCATCAAATATTGAAAGAATTCTTAATATTCCTGGGTGTCATCAGTTTTGTGGTATTCAAAAATACAGTCCTATTAGTACTGCTGTTGTATAGGGGAAATGACCTTTATTTGCATGTCATTTATCACTTTTAGTGTTTCCTTTTTTAGTTTTTTAAGTTTTGGGTGTTTTTAAATTAGGAATTGAGAGTGAAGACATCAGTCTTATTAAACAAGTCTACCACTCTGTTAACTGAGAAATCTCTGTAATATGCTTTAAAATTTTGCCTATATTATAATGATGTTTAGTACATTTTGAATCAGAAGTAATACACAGATGAAAGCTGCAAGGAACAAGCTTTTTTTTCCATTCTCTGCTTTGAGTTTTTACTTTTTCTTCTGATATTTTAAAAAATTCCTATCATAATTAGGCCTTATAGGGACCCTTAGTTGTTTACTCCTTTTTGTGACAGTTATAGCTTATGAACAC
Organism: Plecturocebus donacophilus; assembly: GCA_004027715.1. Lineage (NCBI taxonomy): Eukaryota > Metazoa > Chordata > Mammalia > Primates > Pitheciidae > Plecturocebus > Plecturocebus donacophilus. The sequence continues at coordinate 14,025 of PVKP010031114.1, read as the reverse complement.
CAACTTCAGAGGTAGGTTTTGTGCCTGAACAGAAATATAATATATAAAAACAGCCATTTTTAAGGAGAGGTTTTCAGATAAAACTGGGCAAGTATTATTTTATGTCAGTAGAAACTACTAAAAACAAGGAACAAAGGAATTGTATGGAAAAGAATGGGATATATAAGAAAAGTTCAAAATAAAAACTTGACTTTATGTCTATGAGCTTTTCAGCGATATGGTCCCATACTTACCTACTGTGATACTGTAAGCAGAGCACTACCTTGGGGACAGATAAAGCTACATTCAAGTCCTGACTCTTGCCTATTGTGTAGCCTTGAGCAAATTACTGATCTTCAGTCTCATCGATAGAATATGCATAGTTACTTACGGTATAGGTTTATTGAGATGGTTAAATAAGATTAAAGGTATAATAAAATGCTTGGCAAATATTTAGTACCCAATAAATGTTAGTTTTTATTCTTTCCTCTCTTAATTCCTTTTTTGCTTACATGTCTCATTTAAGGTCTGTTTCATAGTCCTGGGGTATTCATAGCATTATGCTATTAATATGGTATGGCATTGCAGTTACTGAGTTTTAATTGTAACTGAACAGTGTTAAAATACACTTACATTTTTTTCAGTTAAAACCTCTTCAGAAAATTATTGAACCATCCATGTTTATGAATATTGCACCACCTCCAGAAAGAACAGACCCTGTGACGTAAGTATTTTAAGTCTTATTAATATGGTCAGGTTGTGTGGCATTTAAAACAATTTTAATCCATTTGGTGGAGCATTTTGGTTATTTTAAGAAGTCCCTAGGACATGGTCAGGTTGGGCTAGACTCTGAGGTGAAGAGAGTAGTGAATTATTTTGCTTAATAAGAGGGAGAAATTTTAAATTTCTGGACATGGCCCTGGATAGGTGTTGAGGATGTGTGGAGATAAAAGAAGAGTGCCAAGTTCATGCCTGAAGGAGAGAAGGGAGGAGTATCTTAATAAGGATAGCAGGCTAAGGAGATACCCCTTTTTGGGAAAAGAGGTGAGAGACTTAATATCAGAGTGTCTGATAGTTGTCAGTTTTGTGCTTTGCAGTATAGTAATGTTACCCTTACCACCACATCACTTCAATTATTGCTACAAAATCATCCATAAAAAGTCTATGGTTAAAAAAAAGTCATTAGCAAACCAAAAGTAACTTAAAATATAGTATGCTAATCAATCTTGAAATTTCACCAATAAAAATAGATTATAGAAAAATTAGCACCTGAGAAAGAGATTTAATCTATAGTGTTATGCAAGAACAAGAAATGGGAAAAAGCTGAAATGGGATTGAGGGAATTAGGTACTGAATGGGAAACTGTGTTTCGAAGTGCTTATTTTCCGATCATTTTACCAACACTGGATATTATCATTAAAATACTTTATTTGATATTGACAATTTGTTGAAATAGTAAAGCTAAATTTTTTCTTATGTTTATTTTTCTTCTTCATACATTGATTAAATAAATATTTATTGAATGTCTGCTATATCCCCAAGTCATGGCAAATACAAAGACATGTGAGGTCTTCTCCTTGCCCTTGAGTAGCTCATGGTTTAATGCAAAGTAACATAAAAAATTATTACTGTGATGATGCAAATGGGATAAAAGCCCTTCAGGAGCCAAACATAAACAACTGTGGGACAGCCCAGGAGCTTCTAGTTCTTGTCAGGGAAGTTGGGGAGGAAAGAGTTGTCAAGTAAGGCTCCACAAAAGAAAGTGCTTGGAGTGAGACTTGTAAAAGTGGTAGTAGAGCATCTCGCTGATTGTGGAGGAGAGAAGGGACACATTCTCTTGAGAGGCCACATAAGTAAAAGCAGGAAACTATAAGAGGTTCTATTGTGTTAGAGAACCGTCTTTAGTTGAGAGTGGCTAAGAGATTAGGAACAAGGAGGAGAGCAATGGGGGATGAGCTAGAGGAGTAGGCAGGGGCAAGATATAGTGATTGAGAGTTCAGGCCCTAGAGCCAGACTGCATGGGCTCTCCTCCTGTACGACTCTGGGCAAGTTGCTTAGGCTCTTTATGCTTCATTTGTTGGATGGCATAAAAACTAAAACTACCCAATTGAATTACTATGATTAAATAAGTTACATGTAAAGTACTTAGAACATGGTAGCAAATAGTAAAATGCCTAATTAGTTGTTGCCTATTTATAAAATTAATACATATTTCTTATTACCACCATAATCATCGTAGGTTTACGCTTCTCAAATGTGAGCAAATTTTACTCTTTTGGATCCTCAGGAATATGCTCCATATATACTCCAAAAGAACTGTTTGAATTTTTTAATTCTGGAGACTATATGTAGAGATGGATTTTAAGGGCATGGGATAATGGTGGAAGGAAAATAAAGTTGCATCAGGCTGAGGTATTGATATGGATTCACTAAACAGAGATTATTTTTATTTATTTATTTTTTTGGAGACAGTGTCTTGTTCTGTTGCCCAGGCTGGAGCGCAGTGGTGCAATCACGGCTCACTGCAGCCTCGACCTCTCGAGGCACAATCAGGCCTCCCTCTCAGCCTCTCAAGTAGCTAGAAATACAGCAATGTGTTACCACATTTGGCTAATTTTTGTATTTTTTATAGAGACAGGATTTTGCCATGTTGCCCAGGCTGGTCTCGAACTCCTGTGCTCAAGCAATCCACCCCCTTCAGCCTCCGACTGTGCTGGGATTGCGGGTGTGAGCTACTGCACCTGGCCTAAGCAGATTATTTCTGCATTTAATGTTGTAGCTTGGGGAGTTAGAAAGGGCTCTTGTAGCTTGTTTAGTTGAATGACAGTTAAAGGAATCAAAAGACGGCGCACAGTGAATTAGTTAGAGGAAGGGTTTTAGAGGCTCAGAGAAATTATGTTAGAGTGGACTTGCCATCTAAGATTGACTCACCCATCCTGGGAGGGTCCAGAAGACACACATTTTTACCCTGACGATGAGAAATGAATTCATGAAGGGTACTCTGGGATCCTTGAAGAGCACTGTGATTGCTCTTCCCTGTGGGCCAGACTTTACAGCGGCAACTGCAGTCTCTGAATTGGGAAACTTAAATGCAATGGGAGTAATTGGATCCCAGGGTGGCAGGAACCAAATGAAGGCTCTCAACTGCCAAAGGCAAGGTGGGCATGGTTACCACAATGGATAGTAGAATCAAAGCAGCAATCAGAATAGTCTTACTAGTGCAGACCTATGGTGTTGGCTATCTGATCATGTGTTCCTAGACATGAATAGATAGGAAGCCTACTAAATTCTAACCTCATCTGTATGAGGTTAAGCAGAAAAGTTTTCAAGGGAACAAAAATCTAACCTGAATCATAAAAACAGAGTCATGGGTTCTCAATCAATTCTCAGACTTGAGCTACTTTACAGACCCAGAACTCCTTTAATGAAACAGAGGTTGGGTCACCTTAAGAAAGGACCCTAGTATACTTCCAAAAATGTATACTGCTAGTATTTCTCCCAGCCTTCACCAAAGGGACCTATGGCCTTTTACCATGGTAATTGTGCACTGGGGAGAAGGGAACAATCAGGGCTTTTGGGGACTACTAGACACTGTCTCTGAACTAACACTAGTTCCAGAAGACTCTGAAAGTCACTGTGGTCCATCAGTCAGAGTCGGGACTTATGGAGTGCAAGTGATCAATAGACTTTTGGTTAAGGTCCATCTCACAGTTGGCTCTGTGGGTCCCTGAACATATCCAGTGGTTATTTCCCTGGTTCTAGAATGCATATCTGGAATAGATATACTAAGCGGCTGACAGAATCCCCAAATTGGTTTCCTGATATGTGGAATGAAGGCAATTATTTTGGGAAAGGCCAAAGAAGCCTAGAATTCCCTCCATCTATGAAAGTAGTAAACGAAAAGCAATGCTGAATAGAGGAATTGCAGAGATTAATGCCACCATCAAGGACCTGAAAAATGCAGGAGTGGTGATTCCCACCACATCTCCATTTAACTCCTATATTGGCCTGTGAAGAAGACAGATATTAGAGAATCACAGTGGATTCTTGTGAGCTTAGCCAAGTGACAACTTCAATTGTAGCTGCTATACCAGTGTGGTTTCATTGAGCAAATTAACATATCCCCTGGTATCTGGTATGCAGCTACAGATCTGGCAAATGCTTATTTCTCCATACCTGTTAATAAAGACCATCAGAAGCAGTTTGCTTTCAGCTGACAAGGCGAGCAATACCCCTTCACTGTCCTAACGTAGGGGTGTATCAGCTCTCTAGCCCTACATTACAATTTAGTTCCCAGGGATCTTGATTGCCTTTTTCTTCTATAAGATAACAGACTGGTTTGTTTTATTGATGACATGCTGATTGGACCTAGTGAGCAAGAAGTAGCAACAACTCTAGACTTATTGGTAAGACATATTTGTGTCAGAGAGTGGTAAATAAATATGACAAAAATTCAAGGGCCTTCTACCTCAGTGAAATTTCTAGGGGTCCAATGGTATGGGTGGTGATATCCTGTATACAGTGAAGGATGAGTTGTTGCATCTGGCTTCTCTTACAACAAAAAAGAAATACAACATCTGGAGAAAGAACCACAGATAGGCCTCTTTGGATTTTGGAGATAATCTGTTCCTCCTTTGGGTGTGTTATTCTGGCCAGTAAATGACTCATCCTGTAAATGACTCAAAAAGCTGCTAGTTTTGAGTGGGACCCAGAACAAGAGAAGGTTCTGCAACAGGTCCAGGCTGCCATGCAAGCTTCTCTGCCATTTGGATCATATTATGCAATAGATCTAATGACTTGTTAGTGGCAGCCATAAAGTACCCAGCCGCTGGTCAAAAATCATTCTGAGAGCAAAGTGTTTTTGATGAGATTGACCTTTAAACTGTCAGACTGAGTAAAGCAGATTGCTCTCACTAGTGTGGGTGGACCTTACTCAATAAGTTGAAAGAAAGAAAAAGATTAACTACTTTGGGGTAAGAGAGAATTCCTCTTGCCTGACTCTTTGAACTGGGACATTAACTTTTCCCTGCCTTTGGACTCAAAATGAAACATCAGCTCTTCTGGATCTCCAGCCTACCAGGCTTTGGACTGGAACTACATTATTGGCTCTCCTGATTCTCAGGCCTTTGAACTCAGTCTAAAATTATACCTTTGGCTCCCCTGGGTCTCCAGCTTGAATCAACACTGCAGATCTTAGCACTTATCAGCCTCCATAATCATATGAGCCAATTGCTTATCATAAATATTTTTATGTATATGTACATTCTATTGGTTCTATTTTTATGGACAACCCTGACTTATATAATGGAACAGAGGAACAAATTAATTTGTAAAATATTTAGAATGTTTAGTTGTATCTCCTGTAATTGGGAAGTGATTGATTGGATGTAGAAGATGACAGAAGGGAAAGGAGGAAGAAAGATCTTCACATTTAGGGACCACTGGGTATATATTTGGTGCTGTTATTTCCTGAACCAGGGGACACTTAGAAAAGAGCATATCTGGAGAAGGGGAAAATGGTGAGTTCTATTTTGCCATATTGAGTTTAAGGTGATTACCACTATGCATAGTATAGAATAGTGTTTAAGAATCTGAACTTTATTTCAAAAGACTGTGTTTAAATGTTAGCTTTGCCACTTACCAGCTGTAAGACCTTGGGAGGAGTTGTTTAATCTCTCGAATCTAGCTTTCTTATATATATAATAGGCTCTAATAATTCTTATCTGATGGGCTTGCTTTGAAAAGTGAATGAGATAATATACATAGCTATATGAACATTGCAACTAGCACACAATGCATTCTAAAAAATTAATAGATTTTAAAAATAAAATATTTAAGAGATAGAGATTTGGGTCTAAAGATTGAGAGAGAGATCTGGGCTTTGTACTTCTCATTAGAACTTCAGACCCTTCTGTCCTTTTCCATCCCTGCTGCCTAAGTTTATCAGTAAGGATAATCAAGAGAGCACTTATCTCTGGATTTCTGGCTCTTGACTTTTTTCCTAGCTCTAGCCTTCAGTGGCCCAAGGTGGATAGGTGAGCTGAAAATGTAAGAGAGAAGCGTTCAAAAGTGATAGCCGCCACTGATTTTGGAAGTGGACTTTTGTATAATTTCAATATTTCGCTTTCTTATTATTTCGCAGACATGTTATTACACCACAGACAGTAGAATATCCAGCATTCTTATCCCCAGATCTGAATGTTACTGTTGGGACTCCAACTGAGCACCCCTCTGACCAGCCATCTGCAGTGCGACTTGAAAAACTTCAGCAACAACCCCGGGAAAGGTAAAAACAAAAAAAGAAAAGAAAAAAGAGTTCAAAAGAGCTTAAAATATTCATCTTATGTGTTATTTTTATAATATATTGATTTCTTCTTTTGAGACATAGGGTTGCTATAGGCCCAGAAACTTTCATTATGCTGTTCTTGTTTCATGAGATTATTTCTGATTTTTACTTGTCAAATTTACGTATCTTGTTTGAAAAAGTCAATGTTATGCCAAAGAACGAGATGAAAACTCTATTGTTTGAAACAGTGCCTCACTCTGTCCCCAGATTGGCCTAGATTGGAGTGTAGTGGCATGATTATGCTCACTGCAGCCCCAAACTTCTGGGCTCAAACAATCTTCCTGCCTCAGGCTCCCAAGGAGCAGGGACTACAGACACATCACACACCACCACACCTGGCTCTTTTTTTTTTCTTTTTTGAGATGAGGTCTTGCTGTGTTGACCAGGCTGGTCTCTAACTCCTGGCCTCAAGTGATCCTCCAGTCTCGGCCTCCCAAAGTGCTGGGATTACACTGTGCCAAGCAGAGGTGAAAACTCATTTATGAGGAATAAAGCACAATACTTGCTGTTTCCTCATTCACCAATGTATTTCATAGGTCCCATGGTTTTTTGTGGTTTTTTTTTGTATTTTTCATCCTTTTTTTTTTTTTTTGCTATGCTTCAGTCTGGTTATTTTCTTCTGATTTATATTCTAGTTCACAGGTTCCTTCTTGTTTTTATTCTGCCATTAAATCAACTGAATTCTTAATTTTACTTATTTTATTTCTCACTATGGATTTTCTCTTCTTTTTATAGTTTCTATTAACTGCCAAAATCCACAGCCACATCTTTTAATTCTTTGGACATATTTATTATTGTCTTGGTCAGCTCAAGCTACTATAAGAAATACCACAGATTGGATGGTTTAAACAACAGACCTTTATTTATTAATTCTGGAGGCTGGGATGTCCAAGATCAAGGTGTCAGCTGATTTGATTCCTGCTGAGGGCCCTCTTCTTGGTTTGCAAATGGCCTTCTGTTTACCATATCCTTACATTGTGGAGGGAGATCATCTCTCTCATGTCTCTTATAAGAATACCAATCCCATTCATGAGGCTCTACCCTCAAGACCCAATTACCTCCCAAAGTCCCTACCTCCAAATATCATCACGTAGAGGATTAGGATTTCAACATATGAATTTTGGGGTATATATACTTACAGTTTATAGTCATCAATGCTGTTTTAAATTCCAAGTCTGACCACTTCATTATCTGGATCTTCTATGAGTCTATTTAAATTATTGGTTTTCTCTTTCCTTAGTTTTCAGTCAGTTCTTATACTCTCACATGCCTAGTTGTTTTGATTGAGTGCTAGACATTGTATTTGAAAATTTATAGAACTAATTTGTGGATCTTAATTTTAATTACATATTTCTACAGAGAAGGTATATGTTTGTATCTGGCAGCCAGCTAGGCTAGGAGCACTAACAATGCCAGACCACTTTAATTCAATTAAGATTGAAATTGAAATGACTTGAAACCAAGCTTTAGTTCCTGTGAGGGAGGCTAGTCTCTTTGTGGTTTATTCTTAGTCCTAATGTCAGGATGGGGACTCGTGTTAGGCACATGAGACAACTAGGTCATAACATTTGAAGAGACACTTATTCTCTTAAAGACTTTTAGGGTCCAAAAAAAAAAGCCAACTGGGTGTTTACGAGGACCTCTCACCCCTGACAAGCCCTGGACTCTGGTTTTTGTTCTCCCAGCCTTGTATTTCTATCTCAAAGCTCTGCTCAGTTTTATAACTTCTTGGCCTTCTCAAGGCATAAATGCCTTGAAGGAAAAATGGCACTAAATGATGGGCTCCATGTCTCTGGACTTCCTTTCTGTCTGGAATCTTGGGTATGCAAATCCTTGCTGTCTTTATAACTCACTGATTCTTCCCAACACAATTTAGACAATGTTTTGTCCAGCTTTTATAATTGTGCAGTGAGATGACTGGTCTGAAATAACCTAGTTCAGAATCACAGTGATCATTTTAAAGATCATGGTATCTTTTCTGAAAGAAATTAGAGTATAATGAGTAGAGACATAAAAAAGCAAAACAAATAAATTATAAATTAAGAAATAAACTATGAAGGCATCAAAAAGATGGTAGAAAATAAAGGAAGTGATTGATTTTTATAAGAATTATTAGAGAAGATATTTGAGGTAACATTAAAGGAAAGGAGTTAGCATACCAAAGATCCAGGGGTAGAGAATTACTGTATGAAGATGTATGAAAGCTCTAAGATAAGAAAAGATTATGCCTAGAAAAAGATGGCAGCCATTGTAAGTGGAGCAAAAAGCAAGAGAGAAAGTGGCTTGAGACAAGATAGGTGGAGACCAGATTATTCAGAGCCTTATAGACCATAATTTGAATTTTATTCTAAGAAAAATAGGAAGCCATTGTAGGTTTTTTATATTATCTTTTTTTCCTTTTCTTTTCTTTTCTTTTTTTTTTTTTTGAGACAGAGTCTCATCCTGTCACCCAGGCTGGAGTGCAGTGGCATGATCTTGGCTCACTGCAACCTCCACCTCCCAAGTTCAAGAGATTCTCCTGCCTCAGCTTCTCAAGTAGCTAGGACTATAGGCATGCACTACCATGCCTGGCTAATTTTTTTGTATTTTTAGTAGAGATGGAATTTCACTATGTTAGTAAGGCTGGTCTCGAACTTCTGACCTCAGATGATCTGCCCACCCCGACCTCCCAAAGTGCTGGGATTACAGGTGTGAGCCACTGCACCCAGACTATATAATCTTTTAAATATAATATTTGATACAAAAATGATAATCCATAATACTAATGTAAATTATATGTAGAATAATATAATGCTACCAGCCAGTACTTAACCTAACCTAGAACCTAAAACATTATGGGTGAATTGTATCTGCTTATGAGTTTCTCCCCTATCTCATCCTTCTGCCTATTTCCCAGAAGTTAACTACTTCTATGAGTTTTGATTTTATTTTTTGCCTTTTGAAAATTAATTTTTAAAAAATATATCTAGGGTGCTTAAATAATACATTATTTGATTTTGCTTACATCACCCATTATTATGTTTCTAAGACTCATCTATGCTGTTTCATGTCATTCAATTTGGTGAACATGCTGCAATTTTCATTTGGTTACTAATGGTCATTAGTTGTATTCTGTTTTTATTGCTGCATAACAAATGATCACAAACTTAGTTGTTTAAAGCAACGTCTGTTTTCTCACAGTAGTTCAGAAGTCTGGATAGAGTGTAATTGAATGCTCTGCTTAAGATTTCACAAGGCTGAAAGAAAGGTGTTGGCCAGCGCATTCTCATTTAGAGGGGTCTCTTTCAAGTTTGTTCAGGTTGCTTGAAGAATTCAGTTTCTTGTGATTATAGGAGCTTCTCTTCTTCTGGAACTCCCATAATGTGATAATTTGTTTGTTTAACAATGTCCCATAAGTCCTGTAGCCTTTCTTCATTCTATTCTTTTTCATTTGACTGTTTGCCTGTATTATCTCAATAGACCTGCCTTCGAGTTCAGAAATCATTTCTTCTGTGTGGTCTAGTTTCAACTGACATTTCTTTCTTCTTTTTTTTTTAAGAGAGGGTCTTGCTCTGTTGCCCAGGCTGGAGTGCAGTGGCGCTATCACGGCTCACTGCAACCTCCACCTCCTGGGTTCAAGCGATTCTTGTGCCTCAGCCTCCATGAAGCTGGAATTACAGACATGAGCCACCATGCTTGGCGGATTTTTGTATTTTTCGTAGAGATGGGGTTTTGCCTTATTGGCCAGGCTGATCTGGAACTCCTGATCTCAAGTGATCCACCCACCTCAGCCTCCCAAAGTGCCAAGATTACAGATGTGAGCCACTGTACCCAGCCCACCATTGTACATTTTATTTCAGTCATTGAATTATTCAGCTGTAGGATATCCGTTTGGTCCTTTTTATATCTATTTATTTGCTGAATTTCTCATTTAAATCATGAATTGTTCTTCTGGTTTGTCTATCTGTATTCTATTATATCTCACTGAGTTTCCTTAAGATTATTATTTTGATTTTTTTTCTGACATTTTATATATTTCCTTATGATCAGGGTCTCTTACTGGAGAATTATTGTTTTTATGGAAGGAGAAGTTTCCTTGTTCTTTCCTGATTCATGTGTCCCTACATTGATTTCTATGTATCTGATAGAAAAGTTACCGCTTTCAATCATTTGGAGTAGATTTTTCCCAGGGAAATATTTGTATGAATGGATCTTCGGATGTCAGATTGGTGAGGCACCTGGTGGCCTGGTTCTAGATGGATCCAGCAGTTTAGTCTTCATATAGTGTCTTCAGGTATAATCTATATTAGTGGCATTTGCAAGTTTCTCGGTAGCCTAGACTGAGAAAGTTTGTAGAGATGGTGGTGTGACTTTGTCAGGGATGGTCTCACTGGGCTGTTTCTTAAATGGGTGGCATGCAGTGGCTTGTCTGGCCTGGGGATATTCCTGCTCAGAGCAACTTGTGGGATTGTTTCTCAGGCCTGGGATGTGGACACACAGCTGTTCAGCTGGCCTGGGGTGGTCTGCCAGAGGCAGCCTGTAGGGCTGTTTCTTGGGCCTGAGATGTGGGCACACAGCTGCTTTGCTAGCCCAGTGATGTGTCTGCTAGGGGCTGCCCACAGGGCCATTTCACTGGTCTGTGATACCAGGGCAAGACTGCTCAGGGGCATGGCCACTGGAGGTAGCCCAGGGAGCTGTTTCTCAGGTCCTGGACATGGGCTCTTGGCTGCTTGCCCAGCCTGGGGACATGCCTGCCAGCGGCAGCCTGCAAGATGGCTTCTCTGGCCCTTATTGCGATCATAGGGCCATTGGGCAGGCCAGGGGTGCTACAGGGCTGTTTCTCAGGTCCTGAGCATTGACGCATAGCCACCCTGTTGGCCCAGGGATATACCAGCTGCTCTAAGGCTCAAGAGCCTTTTCAGCTTGGGGGGCATGTAGTAGTTTGGCCAACTCAAGGACAGATTCACCCTGGGTGAGAGTGGCAGTTTCAATTCCTCCAGCTGGAAGTGTGCTGGCTGGGGTTGGTTTCCCTGCTGTGCAGGACCGTAATCACAGCCAGCAGTAGACTCAGGTTCTGTGCAACTGGGGTGTAGTGTTCAGCCACCTATGTGAGTTTGGTGGTGTAATGAAGGTGGAGTTCCAGTGCTGGAGAGGTGCAGTGGCTACTGTCCCCCAGAGGGTGCACTCCAAGGTGGCACTCTGCTGTAGCAGCTTGGCTCACAGAGGTGGATGTGGGAGCAGTGGGGAGCATACTTTGTGCTCCTAATACAGGGCAGTGCAGCTGTGTGAATTCCCAGCAGCTCTAAACACCGCACTCAAGGCCTGGGAGGACTATGGGGTTCTCCTGTAGAAAGAATTGTTGATATTTGTGGTAGCAGTGGGTGCTGGCGGTGATATTCTGCTAACCTTTTCCTCACAATGAGAAGTCCCTCCTGTGTCCAGGCTGATCTGATCCAGACAGAGGAGACAGGGCAGCAGAGGCTGTTTACCTTCACACTACCCTCCTGGACTGCCAATCACCACGGGTGCATCTCCATTCCCCTGCTGCACGTCAGTGTTCTCCATTTGACATTCCAGTCAAATCTTAGTTGTTTATTCAGTGCATTGGTCCTTTTATGTGTGAGTGATAAGTGCCAGGTGACTCTAGTCAGCTATCTTGCTAACTGAAGAACCTGTATGAACAGTGAGAGAGAATACTAAGACAGTTGTAGATTAAAAAAAAAATCCAGGGAAAATACTACCTGCTGTTAAACATTTAGCAAATTAATTAGGAGGAGGTTGTTTTCATTGATATTTATTAAAGTGTAAAAGTGAGGTTGTCCTAGGCGTGCAAAGAAAATAATTCAAATACAGTGGACTGTTGTTAGGGAGGTGGTGATAAGTGTAATTAAAGGGCTCAGGTACTGGTTATGATGTATTAGCAATTTTGATATTTAAGTCTTTGGAGTAGAAGCCTGTAAGAAAAGGTGTATATGTAAATGTGAGGCTTACAGTAATAAGCAAAAAAGTGGTGAAGAGTATAGCTCTAAATAGGCCTCCTATTTTTTGAGTATCCTGGTCATCATTAAGGTTATGAATGATGGATCTGGAGCATATAAACAGCATAGCTTTGAAGAATGCATGTGTACAGAAATGGAGAAATGTTAGATGTAGTTGATTAATACCAATAGTGACCTAATTGTCTTGAGGTGGAAAATGTGACATTTTTGATGTCATTTTGTGTTAGAGCACAAATTGCGTGAATAAAGTGTTCACAGCACCTAAGCATATTGTTAGTTTTTGAATTGTTTTGTTGTTTTCTCTGAGTAGGTGAAAAACAGATTAATAGGAAAATCCTGCTACAGCTACTGTGCTGGAATGGAGTAGGTCTGAGACAGGTGTTGGGCCTTCTTTTGCTGATGGTAATCATGGATGAAGGCCAAAGCGGACAGATTTGCCAGTTGCTTCCAGAAGAAGCCCAAATAATGGAAAGATATAGGGTTGGAGTCGAGCGTGAAAATTTGACAAAACTCCTATGTATCTTAGTATAGTAAAAATTGTGCTACTGATAAGGAAATCTGATGTTTCCAATGCGATTATGTCAGATAGCTTGGAGGGTTGCTATATTTGCATTCATTCAGCTGTATCATCATTTGATAATTAAAAATATATAATTCCCACCGATTCTCATCCAACAAAGAGTTGCCAGTTGCCAAAGTTTGTTGGCAGTAACTAAAATTTGTATAGCAATGAGAAATAAAAGTAATTTTTTTTTCGAGATGGAGTCTACTAGCTCTGTCACCCAGGCTGGAGTGCAGTGACGCGATCTTGGCTCACTGCAACCTCCGCCTCCCAGGTTCAAGTGATTCTCCTGCCTCAGCCTCCCGAGTAGCTGGGACTACAGGTGTGTGCCACCATGCCCAGCTAATTTTATGTATTTTTAGTAGAGACGGGGTTTCACCATGATAGCCAGGATGGTCTTGATCTCCTGACCTTGTGATCCACCTGCCTCCGTCTCCCAAAGTGCTGGTATTACAGGTGTGAGCCACTGTGCCTGGCCTAAGTAAATATTTTAAAAATCAGTATTTGAATCTAAATGTATGTATCATATTGAAAATGCTGAATGATCATGTAACAGAAAGTGCCACTGGTACAAATATTATTGAGAAATAATGTAACTTGAAGCTGAGTGTTAGTTTTAAGGTTTGAATAGTTACTCGGATTATTTCTTGGCCTGAGTAAATGTATATTAGAGCTGGAATGAGACTAGTTACAAAAGCATATGATATAGCAGTTTTTACATAGTGAGGGTATGAAATATCTTTGTAAGTCTTGGTAATAGTTATGATAATTGCTAAAATTAAGATAAGTGAAATGGTGATAAAGGAAGAGAATAAATTTATTACTTTTTTGTTTGCTTTTATTTATTTGTTTTTATTTTTTTGAGACAGAGTCTCACTCTGTCACCCAGGCTGGAGTGCAGTGGTGCGATCTTGGCTTACTACAACCTCTGCCTCCCAGGTTCAAGGGACTCTCCTTCCTCAGCCTCCCAAGTAGCTGGGGTTACAGGTGTGCACCACTACACTCTACTAATTTTTGTATTTTTAGTAGAGACAGAGTTTCAACATGTTGACCAGGCTGCTCTTGAACTCCTGTCCTCAGGTGATCCGCCTGCCTCAGGCTCCCAAAGTGCTGGGATTACAGATGTGAGTTGCACGCTTACTACTTTTTTGGAGTTGCAT
>PVKP010031113.1:0-27269 GCA_004027715.1 Plecturocebus donacophilus | reverse complement strand
ATATATTTATATGACATATATATATGTCATATAAATATATGTCATATATATATGTCATATAAAATATGAGTTATATATATATATCATATAAAATATGAGTTAATAATAATATGAGTTAATAAAATAATATGAGTTAATAAAATATGAGTTAATAATATGAGTTATAATAAAATAAGGCACTCATATAATAAAATATTATATGAGTGGAAGGCACTCATATAATAAAATAATATTATATGAGTGCCATAAAATAAGGCACTCATATAATAAAGAATTTGGCTGGGTTTTGTCCCTGGTTCCTCTAAATCCCTGGAATTCCCCAAGTACTAGAAGTGTGGTCCCTGACAGTTTATACTAACATAAGTTATCAGGGACACAATATAACATAGTGGGTCCCTAGCAGCTGATGCTAACAGATGACTCAGGATGGGGGCTGTGCACACCACAAAGACCAATCCCGTGATGAAAGCACCAGGCTGTGAGCCAACTGCTATTGCCCAACCTCCAGGGTAGGGGTACAGGAGACTGAGATCAATCCCATGGCCAATGAGCCCATCAATCGTGTCGACGTAATGAAACTCAGACACCAAAACCTGGATGAGCTTTCCAGGCTGGCAGTACTCTGAGCACTGTCACACACTGATAGGCTAGGAAGTGAAAGGTCTCAACTCCAGGCGGACAGAATAAGAAGGCGTTATATTTGGGACTTTCTCTTTGGTTCCAACTGGCATCCATTTGCTGTAGTAAAACTGTAATTCTAAGTGTAGCACTTTCCTGAGTTCTGTGAGTCATTCTAACAGATAATTGAACCCAAGGGGGTCATGGGAAGCATAGCATTCATAGCCGGTTGACTAGAAGTCAGGGTGGGCTGGGCCACTCTGATTTGCCATACCCAAATCTTCCAAATACAGAGCCTACAACCTGTCGGCAGCACAAGCAGCTGACCTGTGACTGGTGGCCGAGGCAGGAGAATTGCTTGAACACAGGAAGCGGAGGCTGCAGTGAGCTGAGGTTGAGCCACTGCACTCCAGCCTGGGTGACACAGCAAGACCCCATCTCAAAAAAGAAAAAAAAAAAAAAAACCACAACACTGATCAAGATTTAAAAGTAACATAGACTGCAAAGAGTGTGAAGTTGACTTTTAGTTCTTTTTGAGGGAAGGGAGGAGCCTGGAATCGAGACAGGACATAGAACAGGGACCAGCAAAATCTTATTTCTTGATCTGGTTGCTACTTACCAGGATGTTAACCTTATAGTTAGTTAATTCTCCAAGTTACACATTTGTTTGTATAAGATTCTGTATCTGCTTTATAACATGAAGGTTAAAAACTGTAAAATGAGAAAGTACACAATATGATTTCAATGGATAATTTAACAATGTATATATAATCATATACTGACCCATTTCCCACAGACATATGTGAAAATTACATTAGAAATGCATGGTGACAAAGTGAGGTTTTGCAAGGAAAGAAAAAAAAGAAAACAGAGCAATGAAATACCATTCATTCTTCACTTCACTCATCAGATATGCCAAAAAAGTAACACTTCTTGGGCAGGAAACGAGGAGAAGGAGGGTTAAGATTGACTGGGAATTGATCGTTGTTAACAGATACGTATTCTGGGTTTGATTACTGTTCCCTCTACTTTTGAACATGTTTGTAATTTTCTGTCATAAGAGAGGATAAAGAAGGGAAGGGAGGAAAACTACTAGAAAATCCACATTTGTATAGGTCTTCAGTGTTGGGCATTTGATAGGCATTGGTTTTTCTCTACGAGAAGGACAGTCACCCAACTATTAATATTGGTGTTATCTGTGGTTGGAAATGAAATTCATGTATTTCGTTAGTATACTTTTCTCTAACCAACAATGACTGGGGGGAAAGGAAGAGAAAAAAAATGTCTATACTTTTTTCATCTTTTAATACAGTGATTTAAGAAAAGTAAATATTCCACATTACCAGGCTGTGGGGGGGAAAAAAAAAAGGAAAGAAAAACAAATAGGAAAGGAATAAGAAAAGGTGGGTGTGATAGTGATTGCTGAACTAATCCAGGTCTGGCCCTTCCTTCTCCCATCATTCCTGGCACAGGGTTTGACTCTACTACCAAGCTCCTTTGCAGTTTGGTGAGACCTTGCGGCATAGAAGAGAAAGGGAGGAACAGCAGCAGCCCAGCTTCAACCTAGCACACAACAGGGGGCCGGCCTGGGGGCCCATGCATGAGATCTAGTGCAGATTCTGATTCACTAAGTCTGGGATGGAGCCTGAGACCCTGTGCTTCTCCCCAGCCCTGGGTGATGGCAATGCTACTGTCTGCAAACCACACTGAGTAGGGAAGCTACAGACAGAAGCACCACCCATGAGTTTCTCGTCCTTCAGATGCCTCAAAGATGGTGGTCGAATGACGAGCAGTGGAAAATACACCCAAAAAGACCCAGCCAGAAATAGCCAGATGGCCTTTCTCCTTGACCCGTAACAAAGTTTAGTTCAGATCTATGATTAACCCCAGTTCGTGCAGCTAAGTAATGAATCCAGAGACAGCTGCAGACAGATGACGTTCCTGTGCAATGTGATAAGGGCTGGCTGGGCTGTACCAAAAACACACGATCTGCCCCGAGTCACAGACAGGACTGTAAACAATGAGACCTCCAAAGGCATCAATGCTGGCCTAGGAAGCAGAGGATAAGAAGGTCACACGCTGGCCTTTGGTTCACAGAGGCCCCGTCAGCTGTGCCATTCTTATGCAGAAGCCTACACAGAGGTTGTTTATTCTCTAAGGCCACAGCTATGATTAACAGATTATTACCCTATAAAACCTTAGCAAATATTTGCATTACCTCAGCCTTCAACATCCTAGCAGTCAGGTATTTATGCATATCACAATGTTTGTCCAAAATTTTCAGGAAGCGTAGAACTTGTACCAAACCTCAGAGATACTTTGAGACACTCTGATGTGCAATGGAACCTTCTTGGTTCCTTAGCTTTATGTTCCTTTTCTATTTACATAACACAGACGTTGGTCCTAACAGAAACAGAGCATGCAGCATGACACAGCTCTGCATGAAACTGGAAGGAGGCAAGCAGGGTTCCCCGAGCCTTCAATCATCATTAGCCAACAGCCTGGAAAACAGGCTGGACTCAATCTAAAAAAGCTCCTACCCACCCAAGAAGTCTGATCACATGCCTCTGCCCATCAACTTTAAGAGAAAGCTAGTTTGGCCGGGCCCAGTGGCTCACGCCTGTAATCCCAGCACTTTGGGAGGCCAAGGCAGACGGATCACCTGAGGTCAGGAGTTTGAGATCAGCCTGGCCAATATGGTGAAACCCTGTCTCTACTAAAAATACAAAACTTAGCTGGGTGTGTGGGTGCATGCCTGTAATCCCAGCAGCTACTTGGGAGGCTGAGGCAGGAGAATCACTTGAACCCAGGAGGCGGAGGTTTCAGTAAGCCAAGATCTCACCGTTGCACTCCAGCCCGGGTGACAAAGCAAGACTCTGTCTCAAAAAAAAATTTTTTTTAATAAAAATTAAAATAAAATAAACATGTTTAGGACAAACCTAAACACCTGCTACTGCTACCTAACACAAAATCATACATACATACACACACACACCCTATGGGACACAGCGACTTTACATGACAAGAGAGACAAGAAAGAAAGCAAACAGATTATTTAAGGATGATTAACCTGGAAAACAGGTTAGGCTCACAAGAATCCCAGAAATTCTATATATGGCAATTGAATTTTTTTCTCCTAATTCAAAAAGCAATTTATGAAGAACATGGTCCCTGCTTATCTGGAATCTTCCCTAAAACTTCCAAACCTTTTACCAAAGTCTCCAAACCAACAGCACATGTGTTATAATTATTTTGGGCATTTTCTTTTCCTGATGTTTCTTTCAGCTTTGACGAGGTGGGGCCTTCCACAATGTCAGATGAGGTTCGGGATGTGAGTGTGTTTTGCTCAGCCTTAATGCAGTTCTGTTGGCTTGGATGGGTGTAGGGTCCCAAGGGACACCCTCTGCCATGGTTTCCGTTCGTTCCTGGACCCTTCCCTCGAATTGTGAGTCTTCAGCCGACCTAGCAGACTCAGGGTGTACCTTCAGTTCCCTGAAGGAGCAGATCATTGAAAATACAACAAAGTTAAAATTAAATGCAACAAAGCCAGGTGCATTGCCTTCTGTTTCATGGGGACTATTTGTCCTAAGACTTTGAATGAGCACCATGGACGCTTCTGCTCTGTCAAATGCCTCTTTCTGCTGGCTCCAGGTTTACACTACTGGTATGGCTTGGCTCTGTGTCCCCACCCAAATCTCACCTTGTAGCTCCCACAATTCCCAAGTGTTGTGGGAGGGATCCAGTGGGAGATAACTGAATCATGGGGGCAGGTCTTTCCTGTGCTGTTCTCATGACAGTGAGTAAGTCTCATGAGATCTGATGGTTTTTAAAAACAAGGTTCCCTGCATAAGCTCTCACTTTGCCTGCTGCCATCCATATATGACATGAATTGCTCCTCCTTACTTTCTACCATGATTGTGAGGTCTCCCCAGCCATGTGGAACTGTAAGTCCATTAAACCTTTTTCTTTTGTAAATTGCCCAGTCTCAGGTATGTTTATCAGCAGCATGAAAACAGACTAATACAACTACCAAGGCTGCTTTAGTTTTTCACTGTTTTGTCCAAGCAACTTTCTCCTTTTGCCAGGCCATCAGATTTCTCATACAGCAGGGCCTTTATATGAGAAATAACATACCCTGTTCAGGGCCAAGATCTGTTCAGGGCTTTGCACTGTGTGTGTGTGTGTGTGTGTGTGTGTGTGTGTGTGTGTGTGTGTGTGTGTGTGTGTATTCATTTGTTTTTGTTTTTGTTTTTGTTTTGAGACAGAGTTTCACTCTTGTTGCCCAGGCTGGAATGCAACAGTGCGATCTCAGCTCACCGCAACCTCTGCCTCCCAGGTTCAAGTGATTCTCCTGCCTCAGCCTCCAAAGTAGCTGAGATTACAGGCATGCGCCACCACACCCAGCTAATTTTGTATTTTTAGTAGAGATGAGGTTTCTCCATGTTGGTCAGGCTGCTCTCGAACTCCTGAGCTCAGGTTATCCACCCACCTTGGCCTCCCAAAGTGTTAGGATTACAGGTGTGAGCCACTGTGCTAGCATATTTTTTACTTTGTGTATATTATGATGTCTTGACATTTTAAAAACCTTTCCGGCTGGGGAGAGACTGGGTCCCTCCCAGGGCTGGCCAATTCTTAGAACCAGCAGACCCCAGCCAGGAGCACAGCTCTGATAAGCAAACCAACCAACCCAGAACTATGCCTTCTTTATCCAGCCTGTCCTCTCCAGGAAGCACTGTTTCTTCACCTGTATCATGCCAGGGACTGGTAACAAGCAACTAGAAACCATGCCTGTAGCTTAGAGCCTGCCAAAGTTACTCAAACCAGCCAACTCTAAACTGTTCACACGCATCCCCTGCCCTGTCCATGAAATCCCAAGAAAGACCACAGCCCAGGCTCTCCCCTCACTCCTGCCCCTTCAGGCTCCTGACCAAGACTGATGCTTCCCCATGTGGTCCTGCAGCACATGACACGCTTCCTGCCTCTAGGAGCTGTGAGTATAATAACCTTGGCCTTTCTGAGCACCTCCTCTGCCTCCTCCTGTCAGATGGCCACATCTGACAGACCATCACAAAAAACAATGTAGAATAAGCCAGGCACAGTGTCTCACACTTGTAATCCCAGCACTTTGGGAGGCCGAGGCAGGTGGATCACTTGAGGTCAGGAGTTCGAGACCAGCCTGGCCAATATGGTGAAACCCTGTCTCTACTAAAAACACAAAAATTAGCCAAGCATAGCAGCGGGCGCCTGTAATCCCAGCTACTCAGCAGGCTGAGGCAGGAGAATCGCTTGAACCGGGAGGGGAGGCTAGAGTGAGCAGAGATTGTGCCACTGTACTCTAGCCTGGCAACAGAGCAAGATTCCTTCTCAAAAAATAAAATAAAGCAGGTTTTCATTTTAATTTTTAACATTTAAGGCTCCACAGGAACATTCTGACACAGACTTCAACCCCTGGCCTACGTCACCCAATGATCCAAATTATTTTTTAGTAAATGGTATGAAGCTTGGAGAGAAAGGCCAATGTGGTTATCATGCTGTGATTTTACCATAAGTAAAGTAGAATTACTATGAAAGTGGTGGAGCCTTGCTTTTTCTTTAATTTTTATAATGCCACCACCTTATATTCTTAAGAAAAAAGGCAAGGGGTTAAACAAATAAGCACGGATTTAAGTTCACATTTCTGGTAATTATCCACAAGCTAATAACTGAGATTGCTTAAGCTCCATAAACAAAATACACAAATCCCACGTGGCTCTGCGCCAGAATCAAAGATCTGTCTCTCTCAGCAGTGTGATGTCAAAGCCTTAGGACAAAGTCTCAGGTATGTCTTTACCAGCAGCATGAAAACAGACTAATACAACTACTGAGCTTTAGCTTTTCACTGTTTTGCTCAAGCAACTTTCTTCTTTTACCAGGCCATCAGATGTCTCATATAGCAGGTGACCCTGTTCAGGGCCTTTGTACTGTTTATATTTTTTACTCTGTACAAAGATATGTCCTAAGACTTTGATTGAGCACCAAACCAAAACTCCCCCATCCCCATGTTGGATTTGAACATGAAACCAATTTTCTACATCAAATCAGTCCTGCTTCTTTGTAATTATCCTTACCATCTCTCTTCTAGGCAAATCTTTAGAACCCTTGGCAGTGACTCTCAAGCTAGGACTTCAACTCTCTCAGCAGCACTCTGATGAACAAAAACAAATGTCCCTCAAAATACAGGATGCAGTGGGCTGAAATCTCTGTGTTGCACTCCAGCCTGGGTGACAGAGTAAGACTCTGTCTTAAAAAAAAGGGGGGGTGGAGCAAGTAACAAAGAATAGCTGTCTAAAACTGTTAACACTGATTTAAAATGTAATCACCTTTATGCCTGTTACTCAAAGTGGGTAAGCTAATTCTAAATCATATACTTTTCTAATTGTACACTATGTCAACGGTGGGTAAGCTAATTATAAATCATATAGTTTTCTAATTGTGCAATACTATAGGTTTTAGAAAAATTCCAGCTGAACCAGTTCATTCGTTGAAGTATTAGGTCAATTATGAATATATCAATTCTCAGCCCAAATAGCTGCATATTTAGAAAGACCAAAAACATTCTTCAGAAAGCAGCCATACATGGTCTGTTAAAGGGCTTATTTGGTAGGAAATAAATCAAGAAGGAATACTCCACAGTCAATCGTAGGGCCCCCTTTTTTTTTTTTTTGAGATGGAGTCTCACTCTGTCACCCAGACTGGAGTACACTGGCGTGATCTCGGCTCCTGCAACCTCCACCTCTCAGGTTCAAGCAGTTCTCCTGCCTCAGCCTCCCAAGTAGCTGAGACTACAGGCATGTGTCACCATACCCAGCTAATTTTTGTATTTTTATTAGAGACGGGGTTTTACCATGTTGGCCAGGATGGTCTCAATCTGCTAACCTCATGATCTGCCCACTTCAGCCTCCCAAAGTGCTGGGATTCCAGATGTGAGCTACCGCACCTGGCCAACTCATTTTTAAAACCAGGCATCTCAACAACAGGACCATGAGTAAACAGGAATTATTAACCTCATTAATTCAAATTAACTCTTAAGCTCCCACCACCAACAAGCACTCTTACAGGTTCTAGACCTAGGATCTTCTTGACAGAGCTTAAACTAGGGAAGAGAAGGGGGAGGGGGAAAGGCAACTACACTAAAAAGGGATTCAGAGTAACAATAAGATCCACACTGAAGGCCAGGTGTGGTGGCTCACACCTAAAATCCCAGCACTTTGGGAGGCCAAGGCGGATCACCTGAGGTCAGGAGTTTGAGACTAGTCTGGCCCACATGGTGAAACCCCATCTCTACTATAAATAACAAAAATTTCCCGGGGGCAGGTGCCGCCTCCCTCAGCCAATCAGTGGCAGTCAGGGGGCACATGTGGCGTGTGCGGCCGGGCTTTAAAAAAGTAAATTAATTAATTAACAAAAATTAGCCGGGCGTGGTGGCAGGCACCTGTAATCCCAGCTATTTGGGAGCCTAAGGCAGGAGGATCACCCGAACCCAGGAGGTGGAGGTTGCAGTGAGCTGAGACCACACCATTGCACTCCAACCTGGGCAACACAAGCGAGACGCCGTCAGCGTGCTTTGGGAGGCTGAGGCAGGTGAATCACCTGAGGTCAGGAGTTTGAGAAAAGCCTAGGGCAACATGATGAAACCTCGTCTCTATTAAAAATACAAAAATTAGCAGGGTGTGGTGGTGAGTGCTTGGAATTCCAGCTACTTGGGAGGATGAGGCAGGAGAATCGCTTGAACCCGGGAGGTGGAGGCTGCAGTAAGCTGAGATTGCACTCCAGCCTGGACAACAAGAGGGAAATTCCATCTCAAAAAATAAAAAAGATCCCACCTGGACAACGAGAGCCAAACTCCAGCCTGGACAACAAGAGGGAAACTCCGTCTCAAAAAATAAAAAAGATCCACACAGAAAGTAGGGAGCCATGGTAGTGAATGGGGGCGGTTACTCTAGATGGGCGATCAAGGCAGAGTTTCCCAGGAGGACTAAGCCCCCAGTGACAAGAGCAGGGTCACCAAGTTCCAAGCAAAGAGAACAGCAAGTGCTGAAGCCCTGAGGTCTAATGCACTTACAGAAAAATCCTTGGTGACTAAGTATGTTGCCTCTGTTTGGGCAGAGAACACAAAATGTGTTCTGCAGAAGGGAGAGAAAAAGGGACCCTAGGAGAGGGTGGTGGGGCTTCAGGTACTGGAGAAAGCATGACTAACACATTCTTCTGTGCACGCTGCAGGGTTAATACTGCATCTTCAATTGACTTATGAAGAAACTAGCTCAGATTGGAACAAGAGCCAGGACAGTCACCACCAAGGGGGCTCACCCCCCTGGAGACTTTCACCCCCACATTCCACATCAATCCAGGGACAGAGGAAAGAAGGCCACATGCCACTGTTCTTAAGTACAAAGCACAGGTTACAGGTTATTTCTGAAGATGTCTGCTCAAGTGGAGATACTAATAGGCTTTTACCAATCAGTACTTGGGATAAAAGCCTAGCAAATATTTACATCACTCTGTCCACAGTTCATGCTTATGCTCCATGGCTTTAGGGGGCTGGTGTATATTATGGAACATGAACTTCAGCTCCGTTCATGGTTATATCATCTAACATGGGATACTCTTAGGAGTGAAAGGGGGAGCTTAATAATTGCAAAATGATAAGAGATACAAACCAGGATTGTCCTGGGCCAACTGGTACAGGGGAAAAGGACGACTTAAAAGACAGAGGTCCAGGCCTGGTGCAGTGGCTCATGCCTGTAATCTCAACACTCTGGGAGGCCAAGCCAGGCGGATCACGAGGTCAGGAGTTCGAGACCAACCTGGCTAATATGGTGAAACCCTATCTTTACTAAAAATACAAAAAATTAGCTGGTCATGGTGGCAGGCTACTATAATCCCAGCTACTCAGGAGGCTGAGGCAGAAGAATCGCTTGAATCCAGGAGGTGGAGGTTGCAGTGAGCCAAGAGCACGCCACTGCACTCTAGGCTGGGCAACAGAGCAAGACTCCATCTCAAAAAAAAAAAAAAAAGACAGAGGTCCTCTGCTACTCTAGACAGGTGATCAAGACAGAGTTTCCCAGGAAGACCAAGCCCAGACAGAGAGACAAAGGGTAGTGGCTCACGCCTATAATCCCAACACATCGGGAGGCTGTGGCAGGCAGATTGCATGACCCAGGGAGTTTGAAACCAGCCTGAGCAACATGGTAAAACCCTGCCTCTACAAAACGAAAAAAAAAAATTAGCCAGGCATGGTGGTGCATGCCTATAGTCCCAGCTATTCAGGAAGCTGAAGTTGGAGGATCACCTAAGCCCAAGTCCAGAAATGTCGAGGCTGCAATGAGCTATGATCATGCCACTTATATTCCAGCCTGGGAGACAGACCCTGTCTGGAAAAAAAAAAAAAAAGACTGACAACAGCTCAATGAACTCAGGTAATTAGAAATTCTATTAGTCTAATTTCATATCAAACCAAGGTATTTTTTTCCCCTTCTTTAGAGACCAGAATTGGAGAGAAACTGTTACAGCCAATCACTTCCTTCTGGAAAAAAAAAAAAAAAGACGCAAGTATAACACATAGAAACGTGGCCAAATAAAAAATCCAGATATTTGCCAGGAGTGGTGGCTCACTCCTATAATCCCAGCACTTTGAGAGGCCAAGGTGGTCGATTCACAAGGTAAGGCGTTCAAGACTAGCCTGGCCAATATGGTGAAACCCCATCTATAGTAAAAATACAAAAATTAGACAGGCATGGTGGCAGGTGACTGTAGTCCCAGCTTCTGGGGAGGCTGAAGCAGGAGAATCACTTGAACCTGGGAGGCGAGATCATGCCACTGCACTCCAGCCTGGGCGACAGAGCAAGATTCCATTAAAATAAATAAATAATAAAAATAAATAAAAACAAAAAAAATCCAGATATAAAGAACACAAACCCTTTTCTCTAGAATTGAACCAAATACTAAAATGCATCAGGAAACACAGGATACTACAGAGATAAAGATGTGGCAGCAGATTCTTAAACCAGGGAAAGGAAATTCATTGCTGTAGCATGGTATGCTTTTGGAGGCACACTTCACACATCTTAATTCAAGAACAGAAACACACAAACTGGAATATGACTCCCCCTTCTCTACCTGCTAAAGTGCTTCGCATGTGACTTTCAACCTCCAAGCTGGGAATCAACTAGGCAGCCCAGCCTCCTACATTTTCTAATTATGTTGCTTTGGGCACAAAATTTAACCTCTGTGCACCTCAGTTTCTTTAGCTGGAGACAAAGAAAGTGGCTGCACTGTGGCACAGTGTTTGCAAATGTTAATCGGGGTTAGGGTAGCATCCTACCTTGTCTTATAGGTGGTTGGCTGAAAAGGTAGGAAACTGCTCATAAAAAAGTCTCAGCCGGTCCTAGAGTGATCAGAATGACAGGGCTAAGATGAAGAAGGGCAGTACCTCTGATTCCAGGGCAGGGGGTGGGGGGTGGGGGGGTGTAAGCAGAGGAAGATGGAAGGGAAAGGGGCAAGGCAAGGCCCTCCTGAAATACCTCAACCCAAATCTTCGAGAAATCCCAAGTCCTCACAGTGCATGGATTTTTGTGGAAACCAGTAGTAAACGGGGCTGATTTGCTGACCCCAGTGGGCAGAAAATAGAGTGTCAAAGGAACAGAAGGGAAGGCAGACAGGGGACGGGGAAGTGGGGATGGCCATGTTCACAAGCTCCTGGAGCCACAGGGGCCCCAGGAACCACAGGGCTGAGACTCGGTGGCTTTGCTTCCAGCGCAATTCCCCAGGACCACCACCCTGGAAGGACACTCAAGCCCTACTTAAGAAGCCACTGCACCATCTCAGCACGGTCAGTCCTTAAATGCCAAGGTTCGTGCTCACCTCTTCCGTCCTTAACATTCTCACCAGGAACTCAATCTAAATAAGTGACAGGGAAGAACCCAAATAGCTTTGTCCCTGCGACTCTGGGAGTTACTGACCCCTGCCTGGGCTCCCGTCTTGCCCGTCACCAACTTCTCACACTATTACCCTCCAAGAGAAGTAAACTTGACAACAGGGAATCAAAAGGGCTAAGGCTTGGGAGGCCAAGGCAGGTGGATCACTTGAGGTCAGGAGTTCAAGACCATCCTGACCAACATGGTGAAACACTGTCTCTACTAAAAATACAAAGAATTAGCTGGGTGTGGTGGCAGGCGCCTGTAATCCCTGCTACTCAGGAGGCTAAGGTGGGAGGATCGCTTGAACCCAGGAGGCAGAGGTTGTGGCAAGCCAAGATCAATCATGCCACTGCACTCCAGCCTGGGTGACAGAGTGAGACTCCATCTTAAAAAAAAAAAAAAAAAAAAAGGGCTAAGGCTTCCTTAGGGTCATCTGTGGTTTGCCAAGCAGAGCTCAATTCAAACAAAATTCCCAACGCCCGCTTTTCCACAGCCTGATAGTTACTAGTAGCTGACATTTGCTCACTTTGTTTTGCCTTCTATTAAAAAAAAATACACATACACCCCAATTCCCAGAAGTCAAAGGCAATTTCTTCCCTAGACGGCTCTCTGTAGGATTCCTTCCTGCTGCACCTCATCCTTCCTGGAAGGGACTCTCAGAAAATGTGCCTCCTCCTTACAGGAAAGGAATCCCTCCCGAGGAACTGTGGACATGAGGCAGCTTTGTGGAATTTCCCTTCCAAAGACTTCAGCTTATTTTCTGGGCAACTCCTCGCAGAAATGACCAAAATCCACTCAAGAGAGAAAGAGACAAGGAGAGGGGAAGATATTCTATTTTGGCTTATTCAAATGGACTGATTTTCTCTTTAAAATATTTATTTTAAGAAAAAACAAGGACTACATTATATTTTAAAGGGGGTGAATAAAGAGATTTTGAGTTGCTGAGAGAACAGATCCATCTCTTTTTTTAAATACTGGATGCTCAGGACTTGCAGGGGTTTTCCCAAAAGCAAGATAGTTCAGATAATTTGCATGTAGATGTAAAAGAGAAAGTTCAGGCCAGGCACGATGGCAACATGGTGAAACCCTGTCTCTACTAAAAATACAAAACTTAGCTGGGTGTGGTGATGCCCGCCTGTAATCCCAGCTACTTGGGAGGCTGAGGCAGGAGAATCACTTGGACCCAGGAGTTGGAGGTTGCAGTGAGCCAAGACTGTATTCCAGCATCGGCAACAGAGACTGTCTCAAAAAAAAAAAAAGAGAGAGAGAGAGAGGGACAATGTTCAGAGCATGAGTCTGAGTGACTCTGTAAGCCTAAAAGAACAGAACAGCTTATACCAGACAGGCTTATGCCAAAGACACACCCACCTGGCACTGAAGAACTAACACCAACAATAATGTGTGACAGAATGTTAAAAACAGTAATTGCACATACAATACACACTTAGACCTCCCAGACTGCTTGTCTATAGTAATTCAGAAGGAAGTGAAGTATTCTGAAGGATTTATGAAGATTGGTTCCACATCTGAAGAGTTTCAGGGATCTTACCCAAACTCAACCCAAAAAATATGAGGAAAAGAGCGAGCAGGTCTATAATGAGCAGGTGGAGTATAGGGTCAAACTCCTTGATGAGTTCAGTCTAACAGAGGTAAAATTACTGCCATACAAAGCAGCTCAGGAAAATGACAACCAATGGCATTAACTCCAGCTAATACCTCTGTGAGGCTTGTGGGCTGTAATATAGTCTGCTCAGGCTGCCATAAAAAAATATCACAATCTGGCCAGGCATGGTGGCTCACACCTGTAATCCCGGCACTTTGGGAGGCTGAGGCAGGTGGATCACCTGAGGTTGGGAGTTTGAGACCAGCCCGACCAATATGGCGAAACCCTGTCTCTACTAAAAATACAAAAATTAGCCAGGCGTGGTGGCACATGCCTGTAGTCCCAGCTACTCAGCAGGCTGAGATAGGAGAATAGCTTGAACCTGGCAGGGGTGGAGGTTGCATGGAGCTGAGATCACGCCACTGTACTCCAGCCTGGGCAACAGAGACTCCATCTCAAAAAAAAATCTATCTTCAAATACAATCACTTTCTGAAGTACTAGAGGTTAGGATTACATTTGAATTTCGGGGGGAACAATTCATCCCCTAACATGGGTGATAAAGGAGCAAGTCTAGACTTAGAGAAACAAGGACCCCCTGGGTCAAGCTCTGGAACTTACAAGCTTCTTCAAAGACAGGAAAGACCCATTGAAGGAGGCTTTGGAAGTGCACCCTTGCAACACAGCAGCCTTCTTGATTTGCTCAAGAGCAGGGTTTCTGACAGGTCTCAAAGTAGTAAGTCATGACTGTGATAAGCACTTTGTTTAATGAAATAGAATAGAAAATATCAGTGTGTCATATGTTTCCTAAAACAGGACATTGTTTCTTGAAACTTTTATTAAAGTATGTTAAATATGTAGGTGTGAGAGAGAAAAAGTATATATCTTTTGGGTCATTACATATGTAAAACCTGTAGAACGTGATCAAAATGTTTAAAAACTGGCCCGGCACAGTGGCTCACACCTGTAATCCTAGCACTTTGCATGGCCGAGGAGGGCAGATCACGAGGTCAAGAGAGTGAGATCACGAGGTCAGTAGAGTGAAACCCCATCTCTACTAAAAATACAAAAAAATTAGCCAGGCGTGGTGGCACACACCTGTAGTCCTAGCTGCTCAGGAGGCTGAGGCAGGAGAATCACTTGAACCCGGGATGAGCAGGTTGCAGTGAGCCGAGATGCAAGATCACACCACTGCACTCCAGCTTGGGCAACAGAATGAGACTCCATCTCAAAAAAAAAAAGATCCTATGGCAGTGGGTCTCAGCATGCATCAGAATCACTTGGAGGATGGATTAAAGCACAGGCTCCTACTGATGCTGCTAGTTCCAGAACCACCTTCAACTTTTTTGTGGTTTTTTTGTTTTTGTTTTTTTGAGACACGGTCTTGCTATCTCATAGGCTGGAGTGCAGAGGTGCAATTATAGCTCACTGTAGCCTTGAACTCCTGGGCTCAAGCAATGCCCGCATCTCAGCCTCCCAGGCAGTTCGGACTGTAGCTAGCTCCTAACTCATTCCCTCCACTCCTGCCTTCCTCTAACTTTATATTGTAGCCAGGAGGATCCTTTTTTCTGATGAGTATCTATACTGAGTGGCAGCAGAAAGCAGAGTTAAGAGTGGCAACTCAGAATCCAGACTACCTGAATTCCAATCCTGGCTTTACTACTTGTTAGTTGTGTGACCTTGGGCGACTGTCTTAAGCTCTATGTAACTCAATTTCATGTTTAAACTAGGGATGATAAATTATCAACCTCAGCAGGGTTGTTGGGAGGATCAAATATGCATAAAGCACATAGTAAGGGCTGTATAGGTATTTGCTGCCGATGAGATTATCATCATCCCTGAGGTTCTATCCCAGGTCCCTTTCACCTGGGGCTAGCCACCCACTGTCACACTCCTGGCTCCTGTTCCTCACCCCCAAGCCCAGGCCCCTGCTAATCTGGAAGAGAAGGCCAACTGGCATGCCTGGTTTTGACCAAGTTTTTTTAAAAGATTTTCACTGTTTAGGGATCTAATCCTCTAAACCAGAGCATTGCTATGCAACAGAATTTTTTTTCTTTTCTTTTTTTTGAAACAGAGTCTCGCTCTGTTGCCCAGGCTGGTGTGCAGTGGCACGCTCTAGGCTCACTGCAGCCTCCGCCTCCTGGGTTCAAATGATTCTCATGCCTCAGCCTCCCATGTAGCTGGGATTACAGGTGTACTCCACCATGCTTAGCTAATTTTTGTATTTTTAGTAGAGAAGGGATTTCATCATGTTGGCCAGGCTGGTCTTGCACTCCTGACCTCAAGTGATCCTCCCACCTCAGCCTCTGAAAGTGCTGGGATTACAGGTGTGAGCCACAGCACCCGGCTGCAACAGAATTTTCTGCAATGATGGAAATGTTCTAGACCTACAGGGTAAGGAAGAGGTAAATTAAATATTTCTTTCATCACCGTAATTAGCGTCCCCTTCACCAAAGAGAAAGTGGAAGGTGTAATCACAATTAATTGGAATGATATGGAAGTTGATCCTGAGTGTTGATTCAAAAATAGTAACTGAGCAATCTGGGGTTTTTATTTTTTGGTTTTGTTTTGGTTTGGGTTTTTGGCTGCTATTTTCTGTGTTATTTTTGAAACAGGGTCGCACTGTGTTGCCCAGGCTGGAGTGCAGTGGTGCGATCATGGGTCACTGCAGCCACAATTTCCTGGACTCAGGTGATCCTCCCACCTCAGCCTTCCTGAGTAGCTGGGACTACAGCTGTGCACCACCATGGCTGGCTAATTTTTGTATTTTTTGTAGAGGCAGGGTTTCACCATGTTTCACAGGCTGTTCTCAAACTCCTAGGCTCAAGCTATCCACCTGACTCAGCCTCCCAAAATGCTGGGATTGCAGGCATGGGCCACCTCGCCCAGCCAACTGAGCCACTTTGTGCCAGGGCTGGGTCAGGTACTCAGGACATGTATAGGCAAGGACACTGCCCACATGGAGATGACCGTGTCTAGCCGCTACACAGATGACACAGCGTTTTCAGCAGATACCCCTACCCCCTGTGCTTGGCACACAGCAGAGACTCAAAAATGTATATGGTTTGACTCCCACTGGAACATAAGCCCTTTAGGGCAGGGACCAGAGTCACTGAATTCCCATCACTTATAACCGAGAGGTACATGACACTGCAGCTGAGAGCAACGCCTCTGTGCTAGGTTACCTACCTACTTTGAACCTAGGCTCTGCCACTCAAAGGCTGCGTGACTGTGGGAAATAAGAGTACCCAACCCATAGGTTTGTTATTAGGATTTAATAATATTTATTTGTAAGGTACTTAGAATAGCCCCCCTGCCTAGAAGAAGCACTACATAATTGTAATGTCTAAATATATAGTAGTTCCAGGCCAGGCATGGTAGCTCATGCCTATAATCCCAGCAGTACAAGAGGCCGAGGAGGAAAGAAAATCATTTGAGCCCAGGGGTTTGAGACCAGCCTGGACAACATAGTGAGATCTTGTCTCTACAAAAAATAAACAAAAATTAGCCAGACATGGTGGCACATGCCTGCGGTCCCAGCTATTCAAAAGACTGTGATTGGAGAATCACTTGAGCCCAGCGGGTAGAGGCTGCAATGAGCTGAGATCACACCACTGCACTCCAGCCTGGGCAACAGAGTGAGACTCTGTCTCTTACATAAATTA
Organism: Plecturocebus donacophilus; assembly: GCA_004027715.1. Taxonomy (NCBI): domain Eukaryota; kingdom Metazoa; phylum Chordata; class Mammalia; order Primates; family Pitheciidae; genus Plecturocebus; species Plecturocebus donacophilus. Next base: position 10,430 of record PVKP010031113.1, on the reverse strand, counting down.
ATAGTTGCCATGCATGGTGGCTCACGCCGATAAATCCAAACACGTTGGGAGGATGAGGTGGGCAGATCACTTGAGGTCAGAAGTTCGAGACCAGCCTGACCAACACAAAAATCAGCTTGGAGTGGTGGCAGGTGCCTGTAATCCCAGCTATTCCAAAGCCTGAGGCGAGAGAATCGCCTGAACCCAGGAGGCAGAGGTTGCAGTGAGTCGAGATCGTATCACTGCACTCCAGTCTGGGTGACAGAGCGGGAGTCTTTCTCAAATAAATAAATAAATAAATAAATACATAAGGAGCAGTTCCACAACCTCTGAATAATGGACTAGAGGTTGGTTGATGGATGGGTTTTCAGGGAGAATTTTAGCAGCAGACCTGAGAGGCAGGTACTCTAGCCAGGGGATATGGCATGAGCTAAGGGAACAGGACAGCAAACATGAGGTGTGATCAGGGGAAAGGTATCATATATTGCCTGCCCAGGAACAACAGACATCTGAGAATGTAGGAAAACGAAGTTAGGACCAGGAAAAGGAGATCATCAAATGCCAAAGTAAATGCCACCAAAGGCTCTGGAGCAGAAAACAGCAGAGCTGTGCCTTGTAAAGATGAAGCTTGCAGCGTACTGAGTGGGTTGGAATCTGGAATCACGTGCCTCCAGTCAAGATGTGGCAACTGACCAACCACCTTTTATCACTGGCCAGACACTTCCCTGCATGCAGATAACTGAGGACACAAGCCTTAGCTACCGGTGCGGTGGTGCTATTAACGAAAGAGGGAAGTCAGCCAGCAAAGGCTGACTGGGGCAATTTCACCCTTGTTGCTCTGCTGTGAAATTGCTTTCCAGAAAAGATTTTTTTTGTTTTGTTTTGTTTTTGAGACAAAGTCTCACTCTGTTGCCCAGGCTGGAGTGCAATGGTGTGATCTCAGCTCACTGCAACCTCCACCTCCCAGGTTCAGGCGATTCTCCTGCCTCAGCCTCACCAGAAGCTGAGATTACAGGTGCCCACTACCAACTATTTTTTGTATTTTTAGTAGAGACAGGGTTTCACTATGCTGGCCAGGCTGCTCTTGAACTCCTGACCTCAGGTAATCCACCCACCTTGGCAACCCAAAATGCTGAGATTACAGGCATGAGCCACTGCACCCAGCCCAGGAAAACTTCTTAGAGATGTAATAATAACACACCTTATAATTTTCCAACTACTTCCATAGATAGTGGCCCACTTCTGAGTATGAATTAAATTTCCCTTTGTTGCCTTTCTTTTGTTTTTTTAATAGATCTTCATTTCTGAGGGCACTAATAGGTGACTTCTCCATTCATCAGAGATGGGACATTATATACTGACTCACTTCCATATTAACTTGCCCTGCTTGATTGAAGGTGAGGGAGAAAAATAAGTGTGTAAGGCTGGGTGCAGTGGCTCATGCCTGTAATCCCAGCACTTTGGGAGGCCAAGGCAGGTGGATCACCTGAGGTCAGGAGTTCAAGACCAGCCTGGCCAATATGGGGAAACCCCAACTATACTAAAAATACAAAACTTAGTCATGTGTGGTGGCACATGCCTGTAATCCCAGCTATTCGGGAGGCTGAGGCAGGAGAATCACTTGAACCCGGGAGGCAGAGGTTTCGAAGAGTTGAGACCATGCCATTGCACTCCAGCCTGGACAACAAGAGTGAAACTCTGTCTCAGAAAAAAAAAAAGGCCGGTGCAGAGGCTCATGCCTGTAATTCCAGCACTTTGGGAGGCCGATGTAAGTGGATCACAAGATCAAGAGATTGAGACTATATTAGCCAACATGGTGAATCCCTGTCTCTACTAAAAATACAAAAATAAGCTGGGCGTGGTGGCACATGCCTGTATTCGGGAGGCTGAGGCAGAAGAATCACTTGAACCCAGGAGGCAGAGGCTACAGTGAGCCAGGATTGTGCCACTGTACTCTAGCCTGGTGACAGGGCAAGACTCTGTCTCGAGAAAAAGAAAAAAGAAAGCAAAAGAAGTGTATAGAACTTTATTGTTTTACTGGCTGTGCACGGTGGCTCATTCCTGTAATCCTAGCACTTTGGGAGGCCAAGGCGGGTGGATTGCCTGAGCTCAGGAGTTCAAAACCAGGCTGGCCAATGTAGTGAAACCCTGTCTCTACTAAAATACAAAAAATTAGCCAGGCATGGTGGTGCGCACCTGTAGTCCCAGTTACTCGGGAGGCTGAGGCACGAGAATCACTTGAACCCAGGTTACAGTAAGCCAAGACTGTGCCACTGCACTTCAGCCTGGGCAACAGAGCAAAACTTCATTTCCAAAAAAGGAGAACTGTATCTTTAAAATACTCTTGAAGCCAGTCCCAAATACTTAGGAGGCTCTGGCAGGAGAACCTCTTGAGGCCACAAATTCAAGGCTGTAGTGTGCCTGTGAACAGCCACTATACTCTAGCCTGGGCAACACAGCAAGACCTCATAAATAAATACATAAATATTTTATAATGTATTTTTATACAGCTCTTAAAACATGACATGGGTAGGTTTAATTTTTCTAAATTGTAGAATAGACTACCAAGGCCCAGAGTGGTCATGTGTCTTGTCTAAGGTCAAACACAGCTAATACGTACATCATGAGTCTTCTGGCTCCAGTCTGAGGCTTTGGCTTGGTCCTACCTAAGACACAGGTGTTAGCAACTCTCAATTCAAGAAATTGAGATTAGGGCTAAAGGAATAGCTTATAATCATTAATTAAGCACATTAATGCAAGATGTTCAGCCAGACACTAGGAGTTTAAGACATTGAAGATACTGGTTTCTGCCCTCAAAGAGCCAACAATTTAGTATTAAAAAAAAGTCACAAATGAGTCATGACTTAAATAAAACTTAAGACAATAAGAAAGGCACGATAAAACGGTAAATTTAGGCTGGATACAGTGGCTCATGCCTGTAATCCCAGCACTCTGGGAGGCCGAGGCAGGTGGATCACCTGAAGTCAGGAGTTCGAGATCTGCCTGGCCAACATGGTGAAACCCTGTCTCTACTAAAAAATATAAAAATTAGCCAAGTGTCGTGGCAGTGAACACCTGTAATCTCAGCCACTCGGGAGGCTGAGGCAGGAGAATCGCTTGAACCCAGGAGGTGGAGGCTGCAGTGAGTCAAGATCGTACCACTGCACTCCAACCTGGGCAACAGAGCAAAACTCTGTCTAAAAAATGGGGCGGGGGGTAAATTTACCAAGAACCCTAATCATTGTGTTTATTGATGGCCTAGTATGTACTAGGAATTTGACAGACTTGACTCAATTCCCAGCTCCATCATGTCCTGCCTGGGTGACCCTCATTATGCTACCTGGCCTCGCCAGCTTCAGTTTCCTTCACCTGTATGTAACACAAGAGCAGAGCCACCCTCAACAAGGGGTTACTATAAAAATCAAAAAACCCAGAATCTCTAACATCCCTGACACAGGGCAAGCCCGCTTCTCCCTCAGCCACTGGCTGAGCACCCACAGAGGGGAATAAGTCCTATGGTGGTAATGGTTCTCAAGCTTTGAGAGCAGCCAAGTCCTTTGAGAGAAACCTGAAAAGTGGGTGGTGAACTTTGACCAGAAAAATGGAAATATGCACAGAAATATCTTTGGCCAGGAGCTCATCAGTGGTTCTTGGGCTTTAGTGCCCATCAGAAACTTAGAGAACCATTTTAAAATATTGATACATGGATTCCACACCCAGAAATTATTCAAATTGGTCTAGAAGGGGAACAGACAACCATATTTTTATGGCTGTCCAGGTGATCCAATCGTGGGGAGAGCTAAGAAACTGCTATGTAATCTAAAAAGAATTTACAAAATATAGAGCTAGTAAGGTTAACAGAAATAATGCATATCAACAATCATTTGAAGCAAGCAATTCAAGAGTATATTCATGAAAAGCAGCACCAAGAGCCAGCCTGTGTTCATTAAGAGGAAATCACAGCCAAGCACAGTGGCTCACGCCTGTAATTCCAACACTTTGGGAGGCCGAGGCTGGCGGATCACCTGAGGTTAGGAGTTCAAGACTAGCCTGGCCAACATGGTGAACCCCATCTCTTAGCTGGCCCTGGTAGCACGTGCCTGTAATCCCAGCTACTGGGGAGGCTGAGGCAGGAGAATTGCTTGAACCTGGGAGGCGGAGGTTGCAGTGGGCTGAGATCATGCCATTGCACTCCAGCCTGGGCAAAAAGAACAAAACTCCATCTCAAAAAATAGAGGAAATCATGAGGCCAGTCACAGTGGCTCACATGTGTAATCCCAGCACTTTGAGAGACTGAAGTGGGTGGATCATTTGAGGCCAGGAGTTCAAGAACAGCCCAGCCAATATGGTGAAAACCCATCTCTACTAAAAATACAAAAATTATAGCCAGGTGTGGTGGCGCATGCCTGTAATCCCAGCTACTTGGGAGGCTGAGGCAGAAGAATCACTTCAACCCAAGAGGTAGAGGTTGCAGTGAGTGGAGATCACACCATTGCACTCCAGTCTGGGCAAAAAGAGCGAAACTCCGTCTCAAAAAACTAAATAAAAATACAAAATAAAAATACAAAAATTAGCCAGGTGTGGTGGCACACATCTATAATCCCAGCTACTCGTGAGGCTGAGGCAGTAGAATTGCTTGAACCCTAGGAGGCAGAGGTTGCAGTGGGCTGAGGTTATGCCATTGCACTCCAGCCTGGGCGACAGAGCAAGACTGTCTCAAAAAAAAAAAAAAAAGAGGAAATCATGCCAAATGACTTTAATCCTTGGTGGGGTTTCTGAATGACTGCCCAGACTGGGCATGATGGTTCGCACCTGTCATCCCAGCACTTTGAGAGGCCAAGGCAGGTGGACTGCTTGAGCTCAAGAGTTCGAGACTAGCCTGGGCAACATGGCGAAAACCCACCTCTACAAAAAAAATTAGAAAAATTAGCCAGCTGTGGTGGCCTGTACCTGTAGTCCCGGCTACTTGGGGGGCTGAGGTGGTAGGATCACTTGAGCCTGGGAGGTCAAGGCTGCAATGAGCTATGAATGCACCAATGCATTCCAGGCTGGGTGACAAGGCATGATCCTGTCTCAAAAAACAACAACAACAAAAAAAAAAAGAATGAGTATATGGGTGATCCAATATCTCTGGACTTCCATAAGGCGGACCTTCCATATGACGGAATCTCTCTTGACACTTGTGACCGAGTTAATCTAGCGACCACTGTTGACTAGTGGATCCACCACAACCTAGAGGACAGTCCTAGGACCTGTCCTTTCTAATATTCAGACTCCTCAAGTCTTCCAAGAACTTTCAACAGCAACAATGAGCTGGTAAACTTTGGGACCCACAAAATGAATTTAAATAGGGATAGAAGAGCAGTTATATGGAGATAAGCCCCACAGACTGTGAGGTCAATTGGCCACATGTCCAATACAGCTCAACTGCATGTATCACTGATGATGCCAAAATTAAGATAAACTTCCTGATCAGCCTGGCCAACATGATGAAACCCTGTCTCTACTAAAAATACAAAAATTAGCTGGGTGTGGTGGTGCGTGCCTATAATCCAAGCTACTTGGGAGGCTGAGGCACAAGATCACTTGAACCTGCAAGGTGGAGGTTGAGGTGAGCTGAGATCATGCCACTGCACGCCAGCCTGGGCAACACAGCAAAACTCCATCTAAAAAAATAGTAAGATAAACTTCTCCATGAGCCCCAAACTCACAACCAACCGAGTGTCTATTCAACAGCTCTACTGGAATGTATAGTAGGCATCTCAAACTTAACATGGTCAAAAATAAGCTCCTGGCCAGGCACCATGGTGCATATCTGTAATCCCAGCACTCTGGGAGGCTAGGGTTGGAGGATCTCTTCAGCCCAGGAGTTCAATACCCAGCCAGGGCAACATGGTGAAACTCTGTCTCTACAAAAAAATATAAAAAATTAGCTGGGCATGGTGGCACTCACCTGTGGTCCCAGCTACTTAGGAGGCTGAGGTGGAAGGATCACTTGAGCCCAGGAGGTAAAGGTTGCAGTGAACTGACATTGCACCACTATAATCCAGCCTGGGTGACAGAGCAACACTCTGTCTCAAACAAAGATTTAATGTGGCCATGATAACTGTCTTTGAATACTATGAGGCAAGCGTATGAAAGAAGGTAGCCAACTTGCTCTGTGTTGATGAAAAACAAAGAAGGAGAGCAGCTCTGAACCTATTTTGGTTCTAGGAGCTGCTTGATTCACACACCATTCTTGGCTTCATTAAATTCTGTAATTTTTTCTTAAAAGTAGGTAAATAGGCCAGGTGCTGTGGCTCATGCCTGTAATCCCAATACTTTGGGAGGCTGAGGTAGGCGGATCACAAGGTCAAGAGATCGAGATCATCCTGGCCAATATGGTGAAACCCCATCTCTACTAAAAATACAAAAATTACCTGGGCATGGTGACACATGCCTGTAGTCCCAGCTACTTGGGAGGCTGAGGCAGAAGAATCACTTAAACCCATGAGGCAGAGGTTGCAGTGAGCAGATCATGCCACTGCACTCCAGCATGGCAACAGAGAAGACTCCATCTCAAAAAAAAAAAAAAGGTAGGTAAATAACACCAGGCATGGTGGCTCACACCTGTAATCCCAGCACTTCAGGAGGCCAAGGCGGGTGGATCACTTGAGGTCAGGAGTTCAAGACCAACATGGAGAAACCCCATCTCTATTAAAAATACAAATATTAGCCGGGCATGGTGGTGCATGCCTGTAATCCCAGCTACTCAGGAGGCCAAGGCAGGAGAATTGCTTAAACCCAGGAAATGGAGGTTGCAGTGAGCCAAGATTGCAGCATTGCACTCCAGCCGGGGCAACTAGAGCAAAACTCCATCTCAAAAAAAATAAATAGGCCAGACACAGTGGCTCACACCTGTAATCCCAGCACTTTGGGAGGCTAAGGCGGGCGAATTACGAGGTCAGAAGATCGAGACCATCCTGGCCAACACGGTGAAACCCCATCTCTACTAAAAATACAAAAATTAGCTGGGCATAGTGGTTCATGCCTGTAATCCCAGCTATTTGGGAGGCTGAGGCAGAAGAATCGCTTGAACCAGGGAGTCGGAGGTTACAGTGAGCCAAGATTGGGTCACTGCACTCCAGACTGGCGACCGAGGAAGACTCCATCTTAAAAACTAAATAAATAAAAATAAATAAATAAAGGTAGGTAAACACGGGTAGAAACTGCATGGAAAAAAAAACTGTGGCTTAATATAACATAATTCTGGCATTCTAATCTGAAGTCATGAGAGTCACATAATGCATTTCCCCATTGCCCAATATCTGGAAGATAATCCTGTACTGTGTGCGGGCTAGAAGATCTCTTCCTTTCAACCTTCTAATTCTATGACACTAAGGAAAAGGGGAAGACAGGAGCTAGCCTGGAGAAAAGAACAGATGGAGACTAAGCCTGAAACAGACCAGCACGGAAGTGGTCATGGAACCCAGAAATGTAACAAGGAGCTAAGCTGCAGGCCACAGAAAAGCTGTTAAGTACGCAGGAGTAAGGGGCTGGAATTGGGAGAAGCAAAGTCTGAATGTCCACTGGGATGAAAGAGGGGAGGGTGACTTTGGGCGTACTCAACACCACCAGCTAGTAGGGAGGGCACAGCAACTGAGGGGGGGTCATTCACCACATGTCTCAGGTAACACTACCTCCATCTGCAGTTCTGTGACCTGGACATCTCATCCCCTGCCAGAGATGCGTCCCTATATTCTCCATCCAAGCTCCAGAGGAGGGTCAACCCCTCCCGAAAGATCTCCACCTTGGCCAACATGGCAAAACCCCATCTTTACCAAAATTAAAAAAAATTACCCAAGCCTGGTGGTGCACACCTGTAATCCCAGCTACTCTGGAGGCTGAGGCAGGAGAATCGCTTGAACCCGGGAGGTAGAGGTTGCAGTGAGCCATTATTGCACCACTGCACTCCAGCCTGCATGACAGGGTGAGACTCCATCTCAAAAAAAACAAAAACAAAAGCAATGTCCACCCTGACACAACTTTTCCCTATCTCTACTCCAGCACCCCCAACACCGGGTCAGGATTAACTTCTGCAGCAGGTACTGCTGGACACATGGACTATGTTTTCCTTTTTTTTTTTTTTTTGTAACGGAATCTCACTCTGTCGCCCAGGCTGGAGTGCAATGGCACGATCTCAGCTCACTGCAACCTCTGCCTTCCAGGTTCAAGTGATTCTTCTGCCTCAGCCTCTTGAGTAGCTGGGACTACAGGCACCCATAACCACACCCAATTAAGTTTTGTATTTTTAGTAGACACGGGGTTTCACTATGTTGGCCAGGCTAATCTTTTTTTTTTGAGACAGAGTCTCATTCTGTCGCCCAGGCTGGAGTGCAGTGGCATGATCTCAGCTCACTGCAGCCTCCACCTCCCAGGTTAAAGTGATTCTCCTGCTTCAGTAGGAGAGTAGCTGGGATTACAGGCACACGACACCATGGCTGGCTAATTTTTGTACTTCTAGTAGAGATGGGGTTTCAACATGTTTGGGAGGATAGTCTTGAACTCCTGACCTCAGGTGATCCGCCCAACTAGGCATACCAAAGTGCTGGAATTACAGGCGTGAGCCACCGCGCCTGGACATGTTTTCTATCCCTCCTTGTGGTCTGAAGTGACCATGAAACTGAGACCTGGCCAACAGGAAGTGGTTGCAAAAGGTGTCTGGCTTCCACGCCTGGAACACAAAACCAGCCCCATACAAGCTCTCTCCAGCTGAATAAAGAGGCCTCCTGGAGAGGAGGAGAACTGAAAGGAGGCTGAGCCACAAGATGGAGAAAGCCCAGCTAGGAGTAACTGTATGGTGTCATTCCCAACCCTAGGTGGTCCAAAGGGGACTACAGCATGAGAATGGGCATGGCCTTGGTTATTTCGAGTTTTCTTTTTTTTTTTTTTCTGAAATGGAGTCTTTCTCTGTGGCTCACGCTAGAGTGCAGTGGTGCTCCACTCACTGCAACCTCCGCCTCCTGGGTTCAAGCAATTCTCTCCTGCCTGAGCCTCCTCCCAAGTATCTGGGATTACAAACCCGTGCCACCAAGACCGGATAATTATTATTTTTTTTTTTTTTTGTATTTTCAGTAGAGAAGGGGTTTCGCCATGTTGGTCTCCAACTCCTGACCTCATGTGATCCATCGGCCTCAGCCAGAGATTTTTAATGGAGCCACTGAGAATGGGGGCTTGTTTTCTTTATCAGCTAGCATCATTTGCGTAATACAATGGCTGCCTCCCTCATCGTGGGAGCTCTTTGAGAACAGGAATGGTACTTTATTGTAATGGATTTGAACCTGGCAAGAAAGAGGGCACTCTGCCAGGCGCAGTGGCTCACGCCTGTAATCCCAGCATTTTGGGAGGCCGGGGCAGATCGATCACCTGAGGTTAGGAGTCCTAGCTACCAGGGAGGCTGAGGCAGGTGAATCACTTGAACCCTGGAGGCAGCGATTGCAGTGAGCCAAGATCATGCCATTGCACTCCAGCCTGGGCAACAGGAGCAAAACTGTGTCTCAAAAACAATAAAATAAAGCTGAGCGTGGTGGTGCATGCCTATAATCCCAACACTTTGGGAGGCCAAGGCAGGCAGATCACCTGAGGTCAGAAGTTCAAGACCAGCCTGGCTAATATGGTGAAACCCCATTTCTACTAAAAATACAAGAAATTAGCCTGGCATAGTGGCACGAATCTGTAATCTCAGCTACTCAGGAGGCTGAGGCAGGAGAATTGCTTGAACCCGGGAGGCAAAGGTTGCAGTGAGCTGAGATCACGCCATTGCACTCCAGCTTGGGCAACAAGAGCAAAACTTTCCATCTCAAAAAAAAATTTTTTTAAACAAAAACAAAAAATAAAATAAAGAAGGCACTCAAATGTTTGCTAAATGAATAATCTAAACCACAGAGGGTCAACTCAGTAACCTTGGCCTCCCAGACACTGATCAAGTAGAGCTGGATGCTAAGGGCTGAGAAAGACCTGAGAAAAGTAACTCCCAAATCTCAGCATCTGAATCACCCAAGAAGCATGCTTTAAAAAATTGCAGATGTCAGGATGCCACCTCAACCCCAAGAGACTGTGATTCTGTGGACACAGAAATTTACAATTTGACCAGGCACAGTGGCTCATTCCTATAATATCAGCACTCTGAAAGGCAAAGGCAGGAGAATCACTTGAAGCCAAGAGTTCAAGACCAACCTGGTGAACAAAGCAAGACCTGGTCTCACCAAAAGATTATTAATAAAAATTAGCAGCCAGGTGCAGTGGCTCACCCCCGTAATCCCAGCACTTTGGGAGGCCAAGACGAGCGGATCATGAGGTCAGGAGATGGAAACTATCCTGGCCAACATGGTGAAACCCCATCTCTACTTAAAATACAAAAAGCAGCTGTGTGTGGTGATGTGCGCCCAGCTACTTGGGAGGCTGAGGCAGGA
>PVKP010031112.1:0-27276 GCA_004027715.1 Plecturocebus donacophilus | reverse complement strand
AACCAGCTTTCACTGACCTTGCTGCAAAAGAGTTTCTTAGCTGAAGTTATGTTAACTGAAATGTGAGAATAATATTCACAGGCTGTTCTAAGTAACTGCACCCTCCCTTTGCTATATGCTTTGTGAACATATAAAGTAAAGCACTCTGAGACAGGTCAGGGCTGGAGAGACTGATATCCTTCACCTCCCAGACCACCTGGCCCAGCTTTCTCTATGTGTTTGTTTGTGTCTTTATCCCCCACCATTCCCTCTTAGGTCTTTGAACCCTTGTGCAGCATGGGACAAAGACTGCACCAGACATAAGCATACAGGATTTCTGGGAGAAGAAAGACAACCTAATAAATTAACTACTATTTCAGAATGAGTAATGAGGCAAAAATTAACCAGAAAACATACATACACCCACAGAGGGTTTTTTCCTGTTTCCCATTGTTCCCCAAATTAGTACACATCATAAAGAAAAATATTAGCATTTTCTGAAATATAAAATAGCAAATGGATCTTAACCTCTGTAATTGTTTTCCTATTCATAAAGGTAAAGTGCATAAAATAAATCTTAAAATAACTTTCAGTGGAGTATCTGGGTAGAAATATTGTTGGCACAAATTAACAGTGTTTTTCTACCTCTAATATGTTTAATGTCTTTGTAATTGTTAAGTTCAGTAGTTCACTTAGGATGCAATCTTTATAATGAACTATGAATAATCTTGTTTCTCATATGTATAATATGTGTAAGTAGGGTCTTAACTGAGTGGCTTAATGTCTTTAATATTTTTGGATGTTACCATGAAGAAATATTCAAAATAAAAAAAAGCTTGCAAAAAGCACTGCGACCCCTTCCTAGGTGTATAGTCACATATGAATCAATTTGATATTCAAAAATCAATTTGAACATCACAAATCAGACTACTTTTCCCTTAAATCAGGCCTATTCCCATTATTTCACACTGATCTGTCCATTGATGTAAAATATGCTACTTAAATACAGCATCAGGAAATTATTTCTGAAATAGTATGATGTTTACTCAAGCACAGCAAGAAAATATGATACATAAACTGTGACTACCTCTTGTGAAAGAAGGTTAGATGGAGAAAGAAATACAAAGTTGTTTGAAAATAAGAAAAACTACAGAAAAAAAAAAAGGCAACATTTCATTAGACGCTTCATGTAAAAACTAGGAGTTTGCCAGAAGAAATTGATGCTTTGAAAACTCACAGCCATGTTTAAGTTTACTTTTGTTGCCAAAGATATTTCATAAATTATGGTGAAGCTGGATGTTTAGATTGATGTCAAAAATTTTTTTTGCTATTGTGAAAAGTAAAAATCAAAAAAAGTGAAATATATGTTATTGTTCATAAGGGAACACAATTATATTGACCATAATAAACAAGTTTTATTTTACACAACTTTTCTACACTAAATATTTTAAATTGGCATTTTAGCTACTTTTAATCTTTTCAATTAGAAAGTTATAGCCAAGTTTGTGATTCAGATATGATTAAGCATTGTCATCATAATGAAAAAAGAAAGCTTTTGAACAATTCTTTAGATGGTCCCTTTTAAAGGAAAGTTTATCCAGATAAAAACACATAGAAGATGACCAACACCAAATTGGAATGATTAAACATTTGGTCACTAAACTTGATGTCACCTTTCTCATTGGATCATCTGACTAAATGAGATATAAATGTTTTATTCAAATTACTGCATCAGTGCAATTCAAAAATCTTCTCTAAAATATCCAAGACAGACTAGAGTTATAGTACTAGGACTAACATAACTTCCTCAGAAATCTTTATAAAAAGCATTAAGAAAGGTATTTCCTTGAACTTAAATCTGGTGAATCTAGACTGGAAATATAGTTGAAACAGTGATTTCCTAACTGCTGAGTATTAGAATCACCTGAGAAATTTTTAAAATTCTCAGTACCATGGTTACACTCGATATCAATTAAATCAGAATGTCTAGGAGTGGAAGTGAGTCTTTTTTTTTTTTTTTTTTAAAGATGCCCAAGTGGATTAAATATGGAGTAAAGGATAGGAACAAACAAGTTAAAACACAGCTTGCCTGGCATCAGGGAAAAGTAAGGAAACTACGAAACATCTAATAAAATACTGTATTTGGATGGCATGACCACCACATTTTTTGCAGCATTAAAGTATAAGCTGAGTGACTAATGAACACAGTTCCTTCTAAGGGCTTTGATGAAATAAATAAGGTGGATTGAAAGTTCACTTTAACTTTGAGTTCTTGACAGTTCGTTTCATTTTGTCAATTTTTAGGCTAAAAACAGTCCCTAAAGGCTGTTTCATACTGGTTATGTTAAATTCCATTCAGAGTCTCCTTCAGTCTCCTTTCCTTTTATGGATAAAATCAGTCAATAATAGCATGTTGCACTATATATCATTTTCCTGTGATTTTTGTCTTGTTACATAATCCTCTCTTTAATAATGTACTAAATCTAATGTGAGGTTTGACAAGTTAGAATACTATTCAAAGAATTAAAAGATAATCAACATGATTAATTCACCATGTTTCAAAAGAGAAGACTGAAATTTCTAGTTTTCAGAATCTTGCATTTCAAAATTATTACCCGTAAAAAGAGAACAATATTATCTGATTGGAATGTCAGAGAAATCATTAATAAAAGGTGTAGTCCAAAATCAAGGGTAAAGTTTAATGCATTTTCTCTGGTAAATGGGAAACTTGATTGGCTGATGGATCCTCAATCACCAAACCTAATATATCTTGTGATGTATTAAAATTTATTTTTATACCATGTAGAAATGTCACTGTATCGTGTTTCAAGATTGTGTGTGTTTCTAATCACTGTGTCTATCAACATAGTAAACTGTTAATGCTAAAAATTCACTGGTTTACCAAAATACAGGCGTATTTATGGGGCCTATCCAGTACAGGGTGATAGAAGAGAGGAGTGCTATGTTACTTTGGAGCTCTGTCATTTAGACCTGCTTCTTTTCATCCATGGCTTCTCCATCTATACCAAGGGCTTGCTGTCTTCTGCTGGCTCCTCTGTTACTAGCTCTGAGATAAGGGAGAGTAAGTGTGGAGAATGGTGAAGTGTGATATGCAGACATTTCTGAAATGTCAAGTTAGCTGACACCTTGCTCTTGAACTTCCTTGCCTTCAGAATGAGAAATAAATTTGTGTTAAGTCGCCCAATCTGTAATATATTACAGCAGCCTCAGAAGACTAAAATAGTCATAGACCCTTCTGTCTGATTTCTAATGGTCAGAATTCAGTCACATGACCTGGCTTGAAAAAGACTGGAAAATTAGTCTAACTTTTAAAAGAGGAGAAATGTGGATTCTGTCCTCTTGATGAATAAATATCTTTTGTTGCATTTATTCTATCTATGGGACACCGAAAGCCTCTCTCCAAGGGATTCAACACAAAGTCTAAGATTTCTAGGCAATATAACATTTTGTTCACTATTCTCTTTGATCTTGGCTTTGACCTGGAAATTTTTTTTCCTTCTGTTGTTAACATCTTGTCTCTGTCTTTAGTAAGCATTTTAATCCTGTATAACTTTTTCAGACTGGTTTCTATGGAATCAAACTTGAGTTCAAAGATTGTGTTACAGATTGAATATTAAAAGGCAATAAAATTCATTGAAGTATTGCTAGGCTCTTAATCTGTGCAGTACACAATATTCTCTTGATTGATATTTTTCTTTGCTTTCTCACCTCTAAGTTTCTATTTTTTAGCTTACTAGCACACCCACACCCTTAGTCTAAACATGTTCCAGATTTAAGTAGGAAATCTTACAAAAGCCTTTTTAAATTTTTAAAAAGAATTGGAGTCCAGACAAGTACTTCACAACCTGAATAAACCCAAGTTTCTGTTTTTTTTTTTCCTATTCCTTTTCAATTTAATGTTTCCTATTCTTTTCTAAACTAATCTTTTTAGGTAATACATTGTTCAGCATAGTAAATAACCATATCCAAAAGATATCAACATTTTTTAACCAACCTCCTTTCTTAAAGGTATATCTCAGGAGACATATCTTCTCTCTTCTACTGTTGAAATGTTTGACACTGAATAACACAGATATATAGCTTTCCATCCTGTTATATCTGATCCTTCACTACCTACCTCCAGTCTGATAAGCCAGTAATTGCATGTTGGAAGTTTCACTTGCAAAAGCAGCTGTTAATATCTTTATTAAATCAAATCACACTAACCATTGAAATAATCAGCCTCAGAGTGTTGAGTTCCTTTGCCATTCACATCACCATCTACTGCGTGTTAGCTGTGGCAGGGAGAAATGGGAAGTTGGTTCTCTGTTCCATGTAATCACTCAGGTACCCAGCCCCCTTCCATATTTTGATAGTGTTATCATAAAGGCTCAGGGTTTTCCCATTGGAGACTTTACCTCGAACAGTCAGACAAGGAAAAGGAAAGGGAGAGTGGGGACTAGAAGAGGTGAACATCACTTTTGCCTACATTCTTTTGTCTAGAACTCAGTCATATGGCTTTACCTAACTTCAAGAGGGTTGTACAGTGACCTCCAGTAGTGTTTCCTGGAAGAATAAGTGAACACAAATGCTGCTCAGCTGTATCATTATCTCCCTCAATTATCATATATTTCAAATGATTGTTCCATCTGAAGATAAATATACAATTAGGCCTATTTAATTTACTCACTAAAGCACCATGCATACAATTTATTTTTATTACCACTGGCCTGAACCTAGGTTTACCAGATAAAATAAAGGATTCCCAGTTAAACCTGAATTTCAGGTACACAATAGATAATTTTTAGTATAGGCATTCTCCAGAATTGCATGTGTCAAAATTACACACAAAAAAATCATTGTTTATCCAGAATTTAAATGTTACTGAATGTCTTTCTTTTTTGATTGTATTGCCGAATCTGTCAATCCCAGCCTGAACACTTTTATTTTCATTATTATTTTGAAGCATGCTCAAAGATGTCAATATGAATTACATCAAGTGTAAATATCATGTTTTCCCTCAATTACCTTTAAACAAACACTGCTTCAAGCAAAAGGTACAGTCTTGACTAATATCTGCTATTTAAATCTAATTTATATATGCCTAGAATTATTATTCATAACTAGTCTTTAGTGTGATATAAGACTTGATATTTTAATTAAATTTCAGTACAAACTCCTTAAAATAACATTATGCTACTTTTTATTTCAATATATGTGTTCTCCTTTGTTGGGGGAAAGTTGCAGAGAAGTGCAAATTATCAGGCTTAAGATAAATTAAGAAGCACTGGCACCTTCACTGATCTTTATACAAAGAGCTGCCCATAAAGTGGTGCTGCCAAGATTGGATTGCTCCTGCATGCTCCCTCAGTGATTTTTATATTTTAATAAGACTGTTCATTATAGTTAGCTCCATGTGTTGGAGCCATTAGATATTTATAGGAAATAGCATATCATTATCTCAGTTGCATTCTGAGCCATTTGGGATGCTTTTAAGTTAGGGTGAATTTTTTTACCTGTCTCAATTTTACAGACACTAGTGCCTATGTGCCTGTTCAGCTTATTTCTGTCTTTAGGTTCTTTGATCCTATTTTTCAACTTTATTGTGTCAAAGTGGCTGATGAACAGTGTCGCTGACTGCTAGACAGGAGTAGCCTCAAATTCAGTTAATTCAAAAATTTACTCTCTTAAGAGAGGGGTTGACGTTCTGAGTCCTTTATTTATTCTCTCACTCATTTAAAATTCCATCAGAGAACATTCACACACATCCCCTTATCTCTTCAAATTTACCATTAGGGAACTAAGAATGGAAACGATTTTTGACATTACATGACTGGAAGAAGCAAGGATGTTAATAGGAATTCTTAGAGCTTATAAAGGCGAAAAGCAAACACAACATGCACTTGAAAATTATTAGTGAGCAATCAAACCAAAGGTAACTCTAGTACAACTGAGTAATTTTCAGTGTTGACATGTGAACCTATAGAAGGTTCAAAGTTATATTTGTGATTTTCATGTAATAAAGTATATATTAAGTTTAGATTGGTATTTACCAAATCTGAATTGTTATTCTTGTAACAGTATTCAAATTTGGGTTGATTATACAGCAAAATCCTTTTCTCTCTCTTATTTGTTTATATTAAAGATCTATTATCTGAATTGTTTTAAAATTTTTATTTGCTATCCCGTCTGGTGTGGCTAGCATCCTCATCGAATCCAGAAGTTTTCAAACTCATACATGTTATTTTATTTCATATTCCTTATGTTTATTGTGATAGTAGCCTAGAAGTGTTTATTTAGTAAAGATTTGTTGCACATATACTATTTTCAAATATGAGTACTAGGAATGCATATATAAAATATAGAATTAATCTCTATCCCAAAGACTTCACAAACAAGTACATATGTGCATGTGTAATCATTCCTCTTATTTGCTACTATATTGCCAGTGAGAGAAGTTTTAGAGGGTAGATTTTATCCACAGTTAAAATTCCCATCTTGCTCAAATTCAGATCTTGAAGTGGGATTACTAAGTTCTATAGTTGCCAAATATATAACCAGAAAAATATTATTACTTTTTGAAATGAATATCATTTTGTAATAAGCATTATGAAACTGAAAATAAAGAAAATGTCATAATTCCAAAAGACTATCTTACAAGCAATATATTTAGTTTTCCAGTAATTAACAATATTCCTCTGATATGGTTCATCTGACTGGACAGTGAAAACTTTGTCATGGTTTTTGCAATCCAGTTTTATTTGGGAGTTAGTAAGGAATAAAATAGTCTGATATTTTTAACTCTGTTTGGAATTAAATTGTTATATGCCAATATTAAATGCAGCAAATATTTCATAGAAAAATGAAACCTTAACACAAATCTGTAGTCCTAACTAACTGTGGAAGAAGATAATGGGCCTAAATACAGAGGAAGACTAGTTTCTGGAGGAAGAAATCAAGACAGAGAGTTTTTTCAAACAGATGGGCCATGGGGCTTTCGAAACTGATATATTGGTCAGGCACAGAGTCAGTATGGATGAAGAGAGTAGAAAAGAGCCCCAAACAATAACTTATATAAAGCTACATTCTATTTCTTTATTCTGCGTTATTTTTCATCCTGATATTTACCACTTATTATTTCATACCTTTACGCAATAAATATTTGTCAGGACTCCTTAAACCTTCTCTGGGACCTAGGATAAAATGAGAGAACAGAAAAGTCTCTCCTCATGAAGCTTCCATTCAGTTTCTGCATTTATTGTCCCAACATAATAGAATTTCTGTCGAAGTAGGGACTGTGGTTCTGTTTCAATATGTTGTATATAAATACATTTGCAATCCAACCACTGCATAGTAGGTGCTCAATATTTTTTGTTGAATTAATAAATAGAAGGCTTTGGGTACATGGAGCAGGGGAGTGGTTCTGAATACTCACATATGTTGAGAGTAGTTTACTTCTACCTCAGAACACTGGGAGGCAACAAGGCTATGAAAATCATATCAAATATAATCGTAGCCCATGGGATATGTCAGAAATTCTAGCCATCTACTGCTATTTTTGTGTGTGTGTTAAAAGATTTTTTTACATGAGACTGTAAGTTCTAGTAATGAAAGCTGGTTAGGAAGAGCTATTGTTATTTTGTATCCCAGCTGTGCAGTTAGACTGATATTCCTATGAAAATTGTCTATTTAAAAAATGATGTTTATCTTCTCTGTAGGACTATGGGAGTAAATTTACATCTAAAACCACACATTTCACTTCAAATATCCTTTTTCAGGAAGGTCTGGGCCTAAGGTTTCTTACAAACTGAATCAGCTCTTTTGGAAATAATCATCCTTCTTTACCTTGGCAAGGGTGACATTGATAAAGAGAATGAAAATGATAAATCTATAAACCCTGGTCTTTATGTGTAAGAGAAGAAAAGTGCTACAGAGAAAAGAATCACTACCATAAAATGGAGATGAAAGGTGGCAAAATGATTTAAGTAAAAATTAATGGCAAAGATTTTAGAGGCAGTTTAAAAATTCAGTTAACACAACTGTTTAAAGATTAAGAAGTGAGGAGACAGAGGATTCAAGTACACTGACAACCAATGATATGCCTGACAGTATGCTAGCCTTTCCACGTGCACAAACACATTTCACAGTCATTGAGGTGATTATTACCCACCCAAAATAGTGATGAAAAAATGTGGTACAGATCCTTACTATAACTTGCCTCAGGCCACATGTCTAATGGGGGACAGGTAGAATTGCAGTCCTGTGCAGTCAAGTGACTCCTAAGCCCACATACACCATTTTATATTTTGGTATAAATATAAAATATGGTTACACATCTCTGGGTAATAGTAATTTATTGACAGCTAATAAAAGGTTTCCAAGCCTCATGAAAGTATTTTAAAATAAATCTTATACATATGACTTTCAATATATTTTCTTTGATCCTAATTTAGTAAGTCTAGAATCGCTTGAAAGCCATGTGTGCAAAATATAGGCAAGCCACCTCCCTAAAATTAATTAAGGCGTGTCTTTAATCATATTCTATTTTGCAAGTCAGGAGGAATTAGATTAACAAGAACTATACAGGGCCCCAATCTATACTACTTGAAAAATTCTGAAATACTACCAGAAAAGGGGTGAAAGATTAATATTCAGATACAATTCTCTGGCTGGCAAGTTGTAAAAACATTGAAGTAAAGTTCTAGAATGGATGTAAAACTCCAATTCTGGAGAAATTTTACCAAGTTACATTAGTATTTGAGTGATAATTTTTGATGTTTTGTTTCACTAAATTATTTTTAACTTTGCCTTATGCTTGTACTTCTATATTTAATCTACTACTGGAGGCCAGGTGTGGTGGCTTACGTCTGTAATCCTAGCACTTCGTGAGGCCGAGGCAGGAGGATCACCTGAGGTTGGGAGTTCAAGACCAGCCTCACCAACATGGAGAAACTCCCACCTCTAGTAAAAATACACAATTGGCTGGGCATGCTGGTGCATGCCTGTAATCCCAGCTACTTGGGAGGCTGAGGCAGGAGAATAGCTTGAACCCAGGAGATGGAGGTTGTGATGAGCCGAGATTGCAACATTGCACTCCAGCCTGGGCAACAAGAATGAAAACTTGGTCTCAAAATAAAAAAATATTAATCTACCAGAGACTTCACATTCTGTTTTATTATCGTTCCTATCTATCCTCACTGCCATAACACTAGGTCTAACACACTGATAAGCTGGATAATTTTCCTTCTGGTTTCTGACCCTCATCTCTCCATCTCCAGGTTTCCTCCCATTCTTTCCACATCACATAAGCATAAGACGCTTGCTGTGAAATCTTGATTTTTATCAAGTTACTCCACTGCTCTAAAAACTCATGTCTTCTCACTGCTTATAGCTATATTTGTGCAAGGCATTTGGTGAGAACAGAGAAAACTAAACAAGAAGTCTGCTCAAATAACTGAAACAATGCTGGGTTAAGCAAAAGCTGAAGAGGAATAGAAATTTTACTCTATGGATTCTCAGTACCTTTAAAAGGACAAAATATACAGAAATATCTCATTTGATTTTGCTCAGGGAACCTTCATTCAAAAATACCTTCTGTATTTCTAAGAAGTAATGATGTTCCATGGGGCAAAATGTTGGTTTATACAATTTTATAATCTAGTATTTAAAATCATATTTGTCCAGTTATGCCAAACTAGACTCCTGTGATCCAATTTGTTATTTACCATCTTGTCCTTTGAATACACTTGATAATATCCCACTTCCTTCTTTTGCATATATAATTTAATCTGCCTAGAATGCTTATTCATTATCAATTCTAACTATCTTTAAATTCTTACCTGAATGCATTTTTCTTTATGTAGCCTCTCCCAAATGATTCTGTTGTGCCATTCTCTTTCCTAAACACTATAAACACTACATATATAAACCTCCTGGTTATTTTTGTGTTTACATCTGAGATATGTTAAATACCTTGATTTTATCAACCATAAATAATATTTTCTATATTCCTTATAGTTTAGTATGTATTTTTGGATTTCATAACTGAAGTCAAATTCGACACAAAAATTTTATCCAAGGCAAATTTTTCTATTAGTACTAGCTAAGTGATGTTATGACATCATTCCAGCTAAAAAATAAAACAGTATTACTTATACCAATCAATGTTACAGAGCAAACATTTAAAAGTGCTTCAAAAAAGTATCAATGATTACTATCCCAGATTACATCCTGACTTTTTTTTGATATCCGAAATAATTTACACATACTATAAACATAGATTGTACAGAATTTGCCTACCATGGTAGTGAATTTTGCCTAGTCAAAAAACTTTTTCCTGCATGCTATAAAAAAGCAACTCTAGACATATGGGATACTTATGCAAAAATTTTGCAAAAATGGTTTTATAAGGACAAAACGTATACACGTATATTCAAGACTAGTAATTATTACAAAGCTTTAAAATTAATAAAAGTATTTATATACCTTATATATGTATACCTAATATATATAGTATTTTAAAAATATACATATGTATTCTTAAAAATTATGTTAAAAAGTTAGTATACCAGTTGTCTACACAGTTTTATCTGCAATTTACAATCCAAAACAAAATTTATTAGTGAAGGAGATCAACTAAAACAATTCTTTGTGAATAACATGTGTGGTATTAACAAGCCTATAATGGAATTTTAGGATTCTAGAATTTTTATAATAAAGATATTATTTATACATTTTCTTAATTGGGGCACACTGTTAACACTCTCTAAGACAGTTTCCATCAGATTTACAGAAACAGCAGATTTATAGCAAATTTGGGAGCTGATGCAGGTACAGTGCACTGAGACTCAACCCCATTGTCAATTTGTTAAGGGTCATAAGTTGACATGTTTGACTGCGGATGCCTTGCCTCCACTGAACAGAAATGACATTTAAAACTCCAAAGTAGTATCTGAATCTCTGTGACTCTTTGTCTGTTGTCACATTCTCAAGTTTGTTTAATACTGCAAAATTTTCAGGTATCCATTTTGCTTTTCCATTTCATCTAAACATAATTAGTTTTCCACATCCACTTTGGCACATGATTCACTGAGCACATATTCCAAGGCTGTATCACAAGTCTCCCATAAACCAGTGATTACAGTATCTCTAAAACATTTTGCCTATGTGGCATTTATCTGTGATATCTATTTCTTACTTAACCAAATGGAAGGAGCTCGTCAAACACAAACAGCCCTATTTCTGAGATCTTTGCCCTTTCAAATAGCTTCTCCAGACCCCTTTCCAAGCTGTTTACACAGTAAAGGTCTTTTTCATAACATAGTTGTATCCCACAAGAGGCTTTTAAAAACCATGAACATACTTATTGGTGTGAGAGCTAGAATTTGCTTTTCTTTTAGTAATTGTTAAAATGCTTCACAGATACATCTAATGACAGCTACAGGAAATACTTAGTTTCAATTTCAGATACGGCAAGGATAGAACTCTTATACTTCATCTGTCCAACCTCAGTTTTCTCATCTATAAAATGGAAATATCTATATTATGTGACTAAGTTCACTATTGAATAAGATAATGCAGCTATAAGTGCTATTATTCCTAATATTATGGACAATATGCAAATTATGTCTCATATTAAAAACCTTATAAGAAATTGCTTTCTGTGTTTGTTTGAATATAGAATATATATAAAATAAGCACTTAATGAATATTAATTTTGGTGGGGAGAATGGTATTGATTAATCAACAAGTATTTTATTGACCTCTTGTGGTACTCCAGGAATCATGCTAAGTGTTGAGTGTAAAATCATGAGAAAATTCTAGTGGAAGAGAAAGACAATAGTATACAAAAACTGTGAGCTTTATATAAATGACAGCTAGCATATATTAAATGTTTTCAAGAAGTGAAGACCTATGCTAAGCATTTCAAATGCATTACCATATTTATATTAACATTGTCAAATGTGAGCAAAGGGATTTACCCATTAATGCTACATTTAAAGTTTTCATGCTTACAATAAAATAAAGCTGGCTTTTTGTTTCAAATAAACCTGCAATAAGGCCAATTACTGGACTAATGTCATTCACTTTGGCAATCACTAAAAATTATTGTCTGCACGTGATATAAATATATTAGTACCACAGTAAGTGCCTAAACTTTCCTATGACCTCACGTCTATGTGTTTGCAGTATTAGCATAACAGACCATGGATCAGACACCCTCATTCTTCACTGATACCCATTTAAACCAAATAAATTCCCCTTCTTTCATTAGGTAGTTTTTGTGAGAAACTGTAGTAAAAATAAATAGTAAAAAAACAATAACTAACTTGGACTTATACTATTCCTACCCAAACTGACTATTACTTATCTAGGATCTACAACAGATCCCTTTCTGAGTATACTAAGACAAAGGTCTTACCACTTCCAAACACAGTAAAAAGAAAATTCCTGGGAATGTAAGGATACTAGCCATGTTGTAACATGTATTTCAAAAAAAATCAAGTTTATTCAAAACACAGAAAGATAAGTTTGATTCTGAAAAGCAAGCCTTTAAGAAAATATATGTAAAAACAATGAAAAAAATTAAAATAAATCTACAGTCACATATATATTCCACAGAGCTAACCTTCATCTGAACTAAGAAGAAACTGGACATTAAAAAAAATGTTTTTTCAAAAAACAGTGGCACATGGGCTATACTTAAAACTTGGTTAACATAAGAGAGCCTTATAAATCAGCTGTGCAGACTAAGGTCTTACTATATTAGTATCATTCAAAAGGTGCAGGTCAAAACTAAAAAACCTAACTTTATATAGTTCACTATTAAAGATTCATTCTTTAAGTATTATACCTTTCCCAAATCTTTATAATAGTTCTGAAAGGGGTGATGATGTCACTCAATTTTAGGAGATACTATTGTCGATGTATTCTGAAAAATGACCAGAGTCGCAGAATTTCTAAGATCAAGAAGAAGAGAAGGAGATAGATGAAAGAGAAAAGAGGGAAGAGACAGAGGATTGGTGGGGCTTCTACATAACTGTTCTTAAAGTCTTTCATTCTCCTAAACTTTGGACACACACACACACATACTCACACACACATATACTTATACATGTGTAATTCAATGGCGTTTAAATCCTTTTGCGCAGTTTATTTTTTTTTAAATGCTTGTTTGGCCATAGTAAGCCCTTTAAGCCAGTTCTGGTATCATTTTAAACTAGCTTCATTACTATTTGAGCACTTCTTTATTTTGTAAAACAAGACTCATATTTTACTTTCCAGGACTCAGATTTTGAATTAGCCATTGCTCAAGGTACCCTGGCTCCTTTCATTGGAAATTGCTATTGAGAAAAAGTATCTGCATATTAGGTATGCTCATTACTAATAGGATGTCATTGCTTCTGATCCCTTTCATTGAAGAATACTAAGAAATAAATACATGCATATATACATGTATACATGAACGGATAATAGATGATGATAGATAGTTGTAGACATGTAACTATTTCATATTGATACTTCCACATCAATAACAGTATCACAGTGTTCTTCACTTTCTTCATTACATGTCTGTCTTTAAGTTGAAACTCTGGTAGTTATCAGCATCAACATATCTAACAATATCCCCA
Organism: Plecturocebus donacophilus; assembly: GCA_004027715.1. Lineage (NCBI taxonomy): Eukaryota > Metazoa > Chordata > Mammalia > Primates > Pitheciidae > Plecturocebus > Plecturocebus donacophilus. The sequence goes on along the minus strand of PVKP010031112.1, from coordinate 13,666 downwards.
ATATTTTGACACCTATTTTGTTAAAACCAAAAAAAAATGTATTAAAGATTTATTTGTAGTACTTCTGTCTCTCTCATATGAAAAAAAGAATACTGTGTTCAAAAGTTACTTGAATTGAGTCTTACTACTGGATGATTATTTTATCAATATGGCAAACAGTTTGTTTCTATTTGGGTTAAACATAATAAATGATGTTTCAAAAGACCAAATTATATTTTTAAAAAACTCAAAAAGGCCTTGCTCATATTCTCATTTCCCTCTAGTTCTCGCCTATCCCTTACAAGTTAGCATTTCACTTGGTTTATTTTTTACATGAAAGTAAAAATAAACACTCATGTTCATATTTTTTCTTCTTGCACCAAACTTAATATTCACTTTTTCTAAAACTAAGCATAATGACAAAGCAACAGATCATTTTGGAATTAGAATTACTTAAGAGATTTGAAAAATGGATTCTCACAGAGGGGTAAATAAAAACTATAGTCTTTCTAGAAGAAACTCTTTTGGAGGTGAGAAAATCCAAAGCTTTTATCATGTACAATAAACATAAGCATAGTAAGAAAGTGGAAAAAAGGATAATCAATTTGACTCTTACTAGCATATTCAACATTTTGGTAGTCCCTTAATCCCCAACCACTGCCCAACTCTCTCTTTCTCTTCTTGCTCTCTCTCCTTGTCAACTCCTCATTCTTTTCACCCTTCAAATTCTTTTTAATGTCTAAAGCTCACCTATGTAAGCTCAATAAGTTTCAATCATCTGTTTGGGGTAAAATATCTTCTCTCTCTTCTAGTCACAAATTATATGCACTTATTGATGTATGACCTGTGCCTTTCAGCATTTACATATTATCTTCACATTTTCAAGGAACTTTACAATCACATTTAACATTTACCTCCCAGTTGTTAGCAGTGTTAACCTCATTTTACAGCTGTGGTAGCAGTCATTGAGCAGCTAAGTGACTTGCCCATTCCTGAACTGTAACTCCCAGCATGCAAGTCCCCAGTGTGCTGTTGAGCTCCGTGTGGCACTGCCTGAGTCTAGCCTTTATTTACCGCATCATCCCCAAGACGTGAGCAACAGTCACATGAACCTTCAAGATGTAGTTAAAATAAACATTAAATTGACCTTGTACTAGCCACTGTCTAATCCTTAACTTTCTAAAAGTTTTTCTCCTTTTGCTCTTCTATGAGAAAACTATCAACAATAATTCAAGTAAAAGTAAAATATGAAAGTAAAATGTTAAATCTAAGAAAGATATGCCAAATTGTCTTCTGAGACTTGTGCTAAGAACAAACATTTAAAATATGCTTCAGACTTTAGAAAAATTTGAGTGGGCTTTATAAGTAGTTTATTTAGAACACAGAAATGCAGAATTTACTCAAAGACTCATTATAGCCAAGGCTTAATCCCAATAATTCCCTGGACCAGAGAAACTGGACTTTGTTTCTGAAATGTCACCCATCCCTTTCAAATCAGAGTGAAATCAGAATTAAAGTGAAGACAGCAGTATTTATTTTGTTTTGCTCATTTTTTAAACTTAATCCTATATGCACACTTTTATCTGTTGCATATTTATATTTTCAGCTACTCTAGAAATTTCAGTCTTGAGTTTTGGAAGGAGAAAAAAAGCATAGTAAAAACAAACTCATTTGACTGCATGAGTCTTCTTTTGTGACCAACTTAATGGCTTCCATTCCCAGAAGTTCCTAATAAATTATCAAGGTGTTTCTCTTGAGTGTAATAAACAACATCTTTTACTAAGGGAGACCTTATGTTCTATATACACCCCAGACATCAATTAAACCTCTGTGAACCTGGCTGGAAGTGACTACTGGGATCAAGTGAGGCAAGACATGAAGTGGCAGTGTGAAGGGAGATTTTACTCTTTTCTCTTCTCTGAAGGCAACATCTATCATATTCTTTATTTTATTGGCTGATGCTTTGCTGACCCAGGGTTTAAGAATGCTTCTCCGCTCACCACCATTTTACGGAAACCTAGAAGCTGAGTTCTGCTCTGTGAACAATGAGGCCTTTGTTTGCCATAGCAGCATAGCCCAACACTTCAGAAATTTTTAACCTTTTTTCATATTGGTGATTACATTTGCAATTCATGCCGGTAGGATTATGGAGACTTTCTCTAAATCCCTGGTAGGAAAGAAAAAAAACCTCTTAATTTTTCCTGAACTAGGATGACAGCCAATTTTTCCTTCCTTGTTTGCTGGTTTAAAAACTGAGCCTCATGACTAGGCATTATCCTGAAAATCTCTGTGAATTAATAAACATAATCTAGGCATGAGAGATCTGCTCCAATAAGAAAGAGATGCAGCATACAGGCAAATTCATTCAGAAACTACAGGCAGAAGGATACTTCTACTGGAGGAGAAAAAGCAGCAAAACTTTAAAATGATTTTTAAATCAGATACATAGATACCTATATAATGCAGAAAGAGGCAGTGACGAAGGACTTTATAGTGTTCAGGGCAGATCACTTACACTGTTTTGCAAGTTCTCTTTGAGAAAAAATTACTACAAATCTATAAGAAGAAAGGCATGAAAGTAAACATTTGTTTGAGAAAATAAATTCCAATAAATTAAAAAGCAAAAGCAAACCGTAAATATCACCAACATTGCAACATTCAAAAATAATGCATTGATACCATGAGTTAGCTTCCTGACATCTCCACATGTTTTGGCTTCACAGCCTTTGTTTTTCCCTATGTGGCAATTTTAGAGTATTTTCTGTGGGGAGTCTAGAAAGTTAATTCAATCTAGCATAATCAAGTTGGAAAAAAAAAAAAGGAGTTGATAGTTTAGGTAAGTTTCTTTTAGCTCCACAACTCTTTCCTGGTAATGACACATCCAAAAATTGCTGTTGAGTTGCTTATTTAGGCAATGATTGTTGCCCTAAGAAAAACTCTTGAAGACTGCCGTACTTTTGATTAACTAGACATGGTTTCCGATGACTCTTCGAAAGGCTATGGGCCATGCCCTCCTGCTTTATTCTCCATGCCAATTCCATTCCTACCTTCACTTGGTTGATCCTGGCAGGTCACTTCACACGGCACCTTGGCCCAGTAGTCCCTCCTGTTTTCATTCTTCTCCTTGGGATCAAAGTTGCTTGATCCCAAAGTTGTACCTTGAGGACCTGTGGGGCAAATGTTAATTAAGGACTGGTTAGATATGAAAGTCTCCACTAGGATGATCTAGTGACACCTACTGTGGGGCAGTGCTCTGAAGCTCTGGTTTTTGCTCCCTTCACTGCCCCTAAGTCCCTGGAGTAGAGAGCATCAAAGCATTCAAAAAGGGCTGTCCACATGAAGGGCCCTGAAGCTTAACTTTCAACAGCTTCACAGAAAAGTATCCTATAGTAAACTTTCTGTTAACAATGTGAGGTTTTAAAGGTAGGCAAGTATTAAAACCTTTACTTCTTTTAACCCATAGAACATTAAACATTGTACTACTGGAACGCATACCCCTTGCTGTTTGGAGGTCATTCCAATACAACACAAAATATGTTTTTTATCTGAGGCATTTTGACATAATGAGCACTTGCTGGATAATTTCTTTTTGAGAGTTATCCTCATAGCTCGACTTGTAATTATCAGTGAGATCAGCAATGTGAACTGTGAATCAAAAGTAATTTCCCAAGTAACAGGTAGGTTTTTGATCTGGGACTAAAATTTCTTACAGTAAAGGGAGGAATAAAACAGTTTATCAATAATAAAGCAGAAAATAAATTACAAGGCAAACCAAAAGTCAAGTTAGCAAGAAATATGATTTCCCTGGGAGAATAACCTTCCTTCCTACAAATGTGTGAGATTAAAGAGAAAGCAACACTCACTGTTTAGGATCCAACAAATTGTACTTTGTGACCTGTCTTTATGTTTCTATAGAGTATTTCTCTACTCTCCTTTATTCATCCCACTGGGGTAAAAAAATAAGTGATTCAATATAGATTATTATTAGAAATGTGTGGTAGGTGGTCTTCAACACACTCCACCTCTTGGTATTCACACACTTGTTCAGTCCACTCCCCTTGAGTGTGGGCTGGATCTGTGACTTGCCTCTAACTGATATAATATGGCAAAGATTATCTGATATTATTGTCAAGAATGGATTATACAGGATTCTGACCCCCATATCTTGCAAGCAAACTCTCTCCCTTGCTGTCTTTGATAAAACAAGCTGTCATTGTGTAAGGGGCTCTATTGAGAGGCACACTGGGAAATAACTCAGAGCAGCTTTCAGGTTAGAGCAAGCAAAAACATAAAGTTCTCAATCTGGCAACCAGAAAAGAGCCGAATTCTGCTACCATCCATCTTTCCTTGGAAATGGATTCTTCCCCTGTCTACCTTTCAGATGACACCTCAGCCTTGGCAACACTTTGCAGTTTTGTGGGAAAAACAAACAGAAAACCCAGCCAAGTTGAATCCAAATTTCTTACCCATCAAAACTCTAAGATTATAAAGGTGTTGGTGTTTGGTTTTTGTGTGTGTTTAACTGCCAAGTTTGTGGTAGTTAATATGGCAATAGCAGTAAGTAATATAAAACATTAGAAACCTTTGTAATGTAAACACATTAAGTAAAATGAAATGTTAATATAGAGTCTTATTTACTATTTAACTTTCAAAACCATTGTTTTGGTAACTAAACCTTCGTCTCTGAAGTTCTTGCTATGCTATTATCCTGACCTCTTTTTGTCAGTCCTTATAAATTTCTTTATCAGCACTGTTCACAGTCTCTAGATCTAGGCATCTAACTCACCATTTTCCTCTTTGTCATCCCTGTATGATCATACTGGGCACCACTCATGTTCAACACGGGTATTCTAACTTTATTTATGTACTCCACTAGAGTAGTCCTCTACATGGCCACCTCCTGTCAACCAGAAGCATATTAATTCAAAAGATGCTATTAACATAATTAAGATTTACAATTCTAAATTAAAATAGCCCTAGTGTTTAATCCTTGCTGACATTTTCTTATTACTTGATATTTTGCAAATTATTTAAACACTTGACACCTGTTACCCCCGACCATAATATGAGAATATCTGATTAGACTCTGAATTAACTTCTATAAGAATTTAATGTATTTATGGTTTAATGCATTTGCAATTTTATTTTCTGAGTTTAATTTCTAACGGGAATATCCTCTGTGTCAATATCACTTAGCAAACCTGTTCTTCTATTCCTTTGCAACAAGTTCCCTGACTGCTTCCTGTTTTTCAAATCCATCAGCCTGCTCTTATTTTCTTGCTAATAGTTAGTCAACTATTGCAACTGTGTTGTCATCAATAGTTTTAATTATCTAATGTGCTTAGCTTAATCCTAAGCCTGGTATCAGACCTCTTAAAGTTGCCTGAAAAGATAATAAAACCATCCCGATTGGCACTTGTAAATATTTATGACTTTTAATCTCAGCAGAACCTTCAAAAATCTTTAAGATACTCCCTCTGTTTAAAATTTCATTAGTGCCAGAAGTAGAAATAGTCTGAATACAATAAGAAAATAAAATTAAAATGTAATGGTGGTCCAATGAATATTTTCTTATACAGTGGATTTTGTTCTTGAATGCTGACATGTCATGCCCACCTATGACTCACCTTTTACCCTTCTTGCAGCTTAAAGTGTTATAAAAGGCAGTGATCCTGTAATTTGGGGCTACTATAACCTGAAAGACTTCATTCTAAAAAGGAAAATTATCGAATTTGGAAATTGACTGTAAGAACCAGCGTGATGGAGATACTGAAGAGAAGTGACTCTACTATGTAGACTCCTCATTACAGTCCTCATCCCACCCACTGCACCCATTTAACTGCCCAATGAACACTGGAGTTCAACAACATTTTTCTATGTTCTTCCCAGTATATGATTTTGGCTGTTCATTTCTCTTTAGAGAGTTTTTAAAAGTTAAATAACACAAAATGCTCCCTTCCAAAATAAAAGCATTTAATTAAAACTTTTATCAGATTTTGTCAGTATAACAAAAAATGCTTTTGTATCACACAACAATTTAGCCCTTGCCAGTCTTTAAAAGGAACATTATAAAAGTACATCTGTTTTCCCTAGGAATTTCTATTACAGTATAGCTTGAACTTGATGTCAATTTTTACTTCAAAATTTGTGTTATACAAGGTCACAAATTTCAAATTGCAACTCAGGAGAACTGAGGCCTATACAATTTGTGTAGAAAATATTTCTCTTTCTATACCTATGAGACTTCTAGTACCTCATGCTATAAACTTGGATTTGAAGTGCTATGAACACTTTGGGTTTTCCCCTGTAGTTTCTGATGGTTTTGGTTTCAGGCATGATCCTTTCATAAAAATACAGTGTCGACTGAATGAATATTTATAAGAATGCCTGAATTCTATCACATTCATTTAAAATATACTCCTCGAGAAAATTTAATTTTAACAAACAAATTGCTGCCTAAGACCACATAGAAGCATCAGCTGAAATTGCAGGTAACAACACACATCTTGTACTGGTGCCTGGATTTGTGCACCAGCGCCATGACTTTGTGACCTAGGGCAGGTTATTTTTCCCTCATTCTTCTGTTTCCTTAATGCAAAATGTGGATTACAGTAACATCTCCTTTATAAAGTGCTTGTTGAAATGAAATGAGCTAGTATTTTCAAAATGCTTACATTCTCTGTACCTGGTACATAATATTAAGTACTATATAAGTATTTGTTAAATAATTTTTTAAGTTTTAAAATGCATTCATGCTATCAATATTTAGAACACATTCAAAAACCAAAGAAAATTAGATGGAAAATGTGATTTCCTTCTTTTTAAACTCTACAGTATCAAAATAAGTATAATTATGAAATCTCCATGTTATTCCTCTAAGGAGATATGATCTTCCTCAAAAAAGAAATAGTCATAGTTATATCAAAAATATATTTTTGTATCTCAGGATACCAAAACCCAAGTTATAAAGAGATAATATTTTATTCAATGTTAATAAAAGCAAAATAATTTATACTAATTTTGGATAAGCTATTAATTCTACATATAGTTAATAAGTTTGAAATTAAACTCTCAAACTTAGATTAAACATCACTCTTACATCTATTTTCTTATCAAAGAAAAAATTATATTTTCCCTTGGGATTTATCAACTTCAACTTTAGTTTCCAGGGGAAATAAAATAGAAAACAAATAACAAATAGATATAAATTATATTATGTTGGCAAAGACCACAATTACTTCTGCACCAACCTAATACTATTAAATTAATTATTTAAATATACTTCATTATGTTTAGGGTCAATATTAGTTTTATGTTACAATACTTGATTTTGATTGTTCATTGAACTGTAGATAGGAATATAAATTTTTTAATTTCATTTGCATCAGATTTTTATTTTTGTGAGTCTTATGACTTACCAGTTATAACCCAAAGAATAGGACTTCTTTAAAATATATAATTTGTTCACAGATCAGTATGGATTTTTGAGCCTTGCCCGTTGCATGAAGTATAACCTTATCTGCTCCTTTGTGATTATTTTGAACAACTTTTTATTTTTCAGGTTGTACTATGAAGAAGAAATGGGCCCTTTTTCTTGAAAAGTACTCCCAATCTGCTATCTGTCTTGCAGGAAAGAAGCTGTTTTAAACCAAATCCATTGAGATCCAGTGATAAGATCCTCTTACGTGTCACTGGGGCTTGTTCTACAGAATGTAATATTAAAGGTTAGGTTTCATTCTGCTTGAGTGGAATTTCTTAACTGGGAAAACACAGACAAAGACAGCCTGTGGAGATTTGACATGACAACCATTCTCGTTTTATTGAAGTACAGCATGGACTGCAGATGTCCATTTATAGCTTATTTGAAAAATCTTTAACATTCCTTGAAGCTTTTAAAAGTATATTTCTTAGGGGACTTTTTTTTTGTTACAAGAAGCTTCTAACCATTTTTATAACTGCAGGTGTAACTGCACAGTATTCTGTTTCCTACTGCAGTGAAAAGTGATCAAATGCATTCCAACTAAGTCTTACTGATGACCAAAAGAAAGCAAATTCAAAGTCTTATGATTTGCTGATGACTACAGACATAATTATTAGTTGAAAAAATATCATATGCTTATAGAATGTATCATTTATCATTTTCATAATTACTGTGTTTAAACTTACATGGAGACTTTCCTTTTCAAAGATTCCATTTTCTACATATTGTGTACAAAACAGATATCTGAGTTGAGGAAAGCTGCAGTAGTAGTTTATGTCAACTATTCTTCATCTTTAACCTCTCATACAATGAAAGACTTTAAATACAACTCAACTTATTCTATTAGGAGGGTAAATAGATTTTTGAACCTTAATCAATATTGTATATACACTGACTTGTAAAATGAAAATAAAACAAATGTATAAAAAGGCAATATTCCATTTCTTCCTTGCAAAATAAAATTCTTAAAGGTTCTCTATATTTGTGTTTCTAATAAAATCTCTTTTTAATATTAGAAAAGAAGATCCCTAAACCGTGTTAGGATTATTTTTGAGTATACCTGATACAATAGAAGTAATTTTGGCAAATGTTATTGCATGCTTTGCCCAATATGTTCACAAGTGTCCTGTGGTGTATGCGCTGCCACTGTCATTCCAAAAGGAGTATCTGACAATATAAAATATACGAAAATATAATTTTGGTTCTTTACTGTGGCTGTGATCTGCAAAATAACAAAGGAAGTTAGGAGTCTCTCATCCTGAAATGTTTTCTAATAGTAAGTGTAAGAAAAGACGTCTTCAAGCAAAGAGCAATCATTACTGAGAGAATGGTTAAACAAATATCAAATAGGCTTTTCTTTGTTGCCCACTGTTATTGCAGGTACTGAAAATACAGCTGAGAGCAGATGAGAGCACTGCTTCTCACAATTTACTGTGCACAAAAATTGCGCAGCAAACTTATTAAAACACTGATTACTGGGTCCCACACAGAACTTCTGCTCCAGGAGATCTGGAGTGAGTGGAGCCGGGTGATTCTGACATTGTTGGGCCCTGGACCACACTCTAAGTGGTGCTGGCCAAACGTTGCTGTTCTCCCAGTGTCATTCTGGTGGACTTTTAAATATTAATAAAATTACAATGACTACTTCACTATTTTGAGTGTATTATCTTTATTTAATTCTCACAATGACTATACCACTGCAAGACAGGGATTCACTTATTGTCATTATTATAAATGAAGAAACTCTTGATTAAGGAAATAAAGTATGATACCTGTCACTAATTCAAACAGCTAGAGGCTGCAGGGTCAGGGTTCAAATTTAGTTTTTCTCTCAAACCAAAATTGAGGCTATTGCATTATTCTGTGCCACCTTTTATATTTCTTCAGACGTTTTCATGTTGAAAGCCAAAAGGAAACATTTTACAGTTTTGAAATGCCCAATAAATGTTACTACAGTCAAAGGGTTGAGGGGTTAAAAAATTTGTCACCATCTTATGACATGGTAAATCAAATGATTATAGGTATTACACATATTTAAGGTTTAGGGACTTTTATTCTGTATTTGTGATTGTAAATCAATCTCATTCTTAACTGGAGATGAAAATGTGATTTGTAACTTTAAGTATCAATAGAAAGTTATAGTTTTCCAGGGGAAAAAATAATAATCAGTATAATTCTCAGTTGGAAAGTTGGAAGTGTTTTCTTTATAGTATGAGGGTCTCTGGGGCATGAACAGCTGCTTTTAATCTTTTGTAACCCAGTACCTATTATGTGTGGAAAGTTCTATAAATGTTGACTGAGCAAGCAAATCAAATTAGAGCATTACGAGCATCCCATGGACTGTAGCATTCTCACAAATGTCCTTTGGTAGGAAATATTTATCTAAATTTACTCACCATAATTTTACACTGATATTTATTTCAAACATATGTTGCCAATATACTGGTTTCTTAATACAAGCTCTTTTTGCTTCTTTAAAAATCTGCTAGCTAACTCATAGGTAACCTAAGTATCACGAAGCACAGTAGTTGCTAAAGCAAGCTCCTTTTTCATGAACCACAGAGTAAACCCGCTCATAAAACCCATATAAACTGTCATTTCTCAAGTTTATGATTTCCCTGAGGTTGAAACAATTAAAACTTGAGTTTTAAGGAAAAATTGTGAGGCTTCTTTTAACTTGGTGTATACTGACCTAACAATCTTATTTTTTTGTAGTGTTTTTGGGGGATTTGTGTGTTCCTGATGACTTTATATTTTTTTACAAAGCTTTATCACACAAGCAAAATTCAGAATTTGCCCTTGGAAAAACCATTTTTCCAGGATTTGAAGGATCCATTGGTTCCTAAATGTTTCTAAATTAGAAATTTGGCCAAATAGGAACAGCTCTGGAGTGCAGCTCCCAGCGAGAACAGTGCAGAGGGCGAGTGCTCACCACACTTCCAAACAAGTTATCACTGCCCACAGACCAGGAGATTCCAGTGCTGAAAAGCACCATGAGTTTTGAGCGCAGCAGTTTCAGCCGGTGCCTGGTTGGCACACAGAAACTCACACAAGTCTGGGCAGCTGTTTAGACTGGCGCCTGGAATGCCTGGGAGACAGAGCCGCCCTTCAACTCAAAGGGAGGGGGCTCAGACAGGGACCCAGGCGATTTGGTTTGGCAGGTACCACCCCCACAAAACAAGCAATCTGAAACGCTCTGGATTGACAGTTTTGCAGCAAGTGCAGCTGGACCCAGGACGGTCCAGCTCAGTGGGGGGAAGTGCATCCCCCACTACTGAGGCAGTCCGCCACTACCGAGGCAGTTCACACAGGAGCTGGGCAGAGCCTGAAGCAGCTCAGCAACACCTCTGCTGGCAGACTGTGACTAGACTACTCCATGCGGGGCAGGGCATCTCTGATAAAAGGCAGCAGCATGACAGGAACTTATAAATAAAACTGACCTTCCTAGGACAGAAAACCTGGGAAGAGAGGTGGTTATGAGTTCCACTGCAACAGACTTAAAGGTACCTGCCCAGCAGCTCTGCACAGAACAATGGAATTCCCAGCACAGCACTTGAGCTCATATAAGGGACAGACCGTTTCCTCAAGCAACTCCCCAATCCCCGTATACCCAAAGAGACACTTTATAAAGGAGAACTCAGGCCGACATATAGCGGGTACCCTTCTGGGATAAGGATAGCAGAGGAAGAAACTGGCAGCAACCCTTGCTGCTCTGTAGCCCCCATGGGTGATCTCCAGGCTAGCCAAGGTCTGGGGTAGACCTACAGCAGTCCTGCAGCAGAGGGGCCTGACTGTTAGAAGGAAAACTAAGAAGCAGAAAGAAATAGCTTCAACATCACCAAAAGGGATGTCCACTCAGAGATCCCATCTGAAAGTCACCAACTACAAAGACCATAGGTAGATAAAGCCACTAAGATGGGAAGAAACCAGCGCAAAAAGGATGAAAACACCAAAAACAAGAATGCCTCTCCTCTTCCAAGGGATCACAACTCCTCACCAGCTAGGGATCAAAGCTGGATGGAGAATGAATCTGATGAATTGACAGAAACAGGCTTCAGAAGGTGTGTAATAACAAACTTCTCAGAGCTAAAAGAACATGTGCTAACCCAATGCAAAGAAACTAAGAACCTAGAAAAAAGGTTAGATGAGATGCTAATTAAATTAAACAGCTTAGAGAAGAATATAAACCACTTAATGGAGCTGAAAACCACAGCATGAGAACTTTAGGAAGCATACCCAAGTTTCAATAGAGGAATCGACCAAGCAGAAGATAGATTGGATATCAGAGACTGAAGATCAACTCAATGAAATAAAATGAGAAGGCAAGAATAGAGAGAAATGAGTGAAAAGAAATGAACAAAGCCTCCAAGAAATAATGGGATTATGTGAAAAGACCTAATCTACGTTTGATAGGTGTACGTAAATGTGACGGAGAGAATGCATCCAAGCTGGAAAACACTCTTCAGGATACTATCCAGGAGAACTTCCCCAAGCTAGCAAGGCAGGCCAATATTCAAGTCCAGGAAATACAGAGAACACTACAAAGACATTCCTCAAGAAGAACAACCCCAAGGCACATAATCATCAGATTCACCAGGGTTGAAATGAAGGAAAAAATGCTAAGGGAAGCCGGAGAGAAAGGTCGGGTTACCCACAAAGGGAAGCTCATCAGACTCACAGCAGATCTCTCCTCAGAAACCCTATAAGCCAGAAGAGAGTAGGGGTCAATATTCAACATCCTTAAAGAAAAGAACTTTCAACCTAGAATTTCATATCCAGCCAAACTGAGCTTCACAAGCAAAGGAGAAATAAAATCCTTTATGGACAAGCAATTGCTTAGAGATTTCGTCACCATGAGGCCTGCCTTACAATAGCTCCTGAAAGCATAGAAACATAGAAAACATAGAAAGGAACAACCAGTAACAGCCACTCCAAAAATGTGCCAAAGGGTAAAGACCATTGACATAATGAAGAAAACGTGTCAACAGGCAAAATATCCTGCTAGCATTGAAATGGCAGGACAAAATTCACACATAATAATATTAACCTTAAATGTAAATGAGCTAAATGCCCCATTCAAAAGACACTGACTTGCAAACTGGATAAAGAGTCAAGACCCATCAGTGTGCTGTATTCAGGAAATTCATCTCACGTGCATGGACACACATAGGATAAAAATAAAGGGATGGAGCAAGATTTATCAAACAAATGGAGAACAAAAATAAAGGAGTTGCAATCCTAGTCTCTGATAAAATGGACTTGAAACCAACAAAGATCAAAAGAGACAAAGAAGGGCATTACATAACGGTAAAAGGCTCAATGCATCAAGAAGAATGAACCATCCTAAATATATAAGTGCCCAATACAGGAGCATCTAGGCACATAAAGCAAGTTCTTAATGACCTACAGAGACTTAGACTCCCACACAATAATAGTGGGAGACTTTACCACTCCACTGTCAATATTAGACAGATCAATGAGACAGAAAATTAACAAGCATATCCAGGACTTGAACTCAGATCTGGACCAAGCAGACCTAATAGACATCTACGGAAATCTCCACCCCAAATCCACAGAATATACATTCTTCTCAGCACTGCATGGCACCTACTCTTAAATTGATCACATAATTGGAAGTAAATAACTCCTCAGTAAATGCAAAAGAATGGAAATCATAACAGTCTCTCAGACTCAGTGCAATCAAATTAGAACTGAGAATTAAGAAACTAACTCAGAACTTCACAACTTCATGGAAAGTGAACAACTGGTTCCTGAATGTTGACTGGATAAACAATGAAATGAAGGCAGAAATAAAGATGTTCTTTGAAACCAATGAGAACGAAGACATAATGTACCAGAATATCTGAGACACATTTAAAGTAGTGTCTAGAGGGAAATTTATAGCAATAAATGCCCATAGGAGAAGTGAGGAAAGATCTAAAATCGACACCCTATTGTCAAAATTGAAAGAGCTAGAGGAGCAAGATAAAAAAAACTCAAAAGCTAGCAGAAGACAAGAAATAACTAAGATCAGAACAGAACTGAAGGAGATAGAGATACAAAAAATCCTTCAAAAAATCAACAAATCCAGGAGCTGGTTTTTCAAAAACGTCGACAAAATAGGTCACTAGGCAGATTAATAAAAACAAAAAAGGGATAAGAATAGATGCAATAAAAAATAAAGAGAATATCACCACTGACTCCACA
>PVKP010031111.1:0-27521 GCA_004027715.1 Plecturocebus donacophilus | reverse complement strand
GAAAAAAATATGTTGGTATTATAATGGAAATTGCATTGAATCAATTGATTGCTTTGAGTGGTATGATCATTTTCACACTATTGATTCTTCCTATCCATGAGCATGGGAAGTGTTTTCATTTTTTTGTGTCGTCTATTATTTATTTCAACAGTCTTTGTCATTCTCTTAGTAGTGATATTTCATATTGCTAGTTGTTTTATTTTTTTCCAGTTGTAAAATGGATTGGGTTCTTGATTTTATTCCCAGTTTGTTCATTGATGGTGCATATTAGTGCAACTGATTTGTATACATTGATTTTGTAATGTGAGACTTTACTTAATTTGTTTATCAAATATAAGAGTCTTTTGAAGGAGTCTTTAAGGTTTCCTAGGTATACAATCATATCATCTTCAATCAGTAATAGTTTGACTTCCTCTTTTCTAACTTGAATGGACTTTATCCCTTTCTTTTATTTAATTGCTCTGGCTACTTACTTCCCAAACTATGTTGAATAGGAATGGTGAAAGTGGGCATCCTTGTCTTGTTTCAGTTCTCAGGGGGAATGCTTTTAGCATTTCCCTATTCAGTATAATGTTGGCTGTGAGTTTATCATACATGGTTGATATTCTTTTGAGGCAGTTTCCTTCAGCTGATGGATTCATCTGTGACTCTACCTGGCTCTGGACTTTATTTTGTTGGCAATTTTTTTTTTATTATTGATTCAGACTTGGTGGTTGTTATTGATCTGTTTGGGGTTTCTATTCATTTCTGATTTAATCTAGGAGAATTTTATATTTCCAATAATTTGTTCATCTTCTCTTAGGTTTTCTAGAGAAAAATGTTCGTGGTAGTTTGTGCACACAAAAGTGTTCATAGTAGTCTGAAATGACCTTTTGTATTTCTGTGGTGTCAGTTGTAATGTCTCCAATTTTATTTCTAATTAAGCTTATTTGGATCTCTCTTCTTTTCTTGGTTAATCTAGCTAATGGTCTATCAATTTTGTTTATATTTTCAATGACCCAACTTTTTGTTCTGTTTTTCTTTTGTACATTTTTTGTTTTAATTTCATTTCATTTTGCTCTGATTTTTCTTATTTCTTTTCTTCTGCCAGCTTTAGGTTTAGCTTGCTCTTTTTTCTCTGGTGACAGTAGGTTGTCAATTTGTGCTCTTTTGAACTTCTTGATATAGGTATTCAGTACTGTAAACTTTTCTCTTAGCACTGCTTTTGCTGTATCTCTGAGGTTTTGATAACTTCTGTCACAATTATTATTCATTTCATAGAATTTTAAAATTTTCATCTTGATTTCAGTTTTAGCCCAAAAATCATTTAGGAGCAGATCATTTCATTTCCATGTATTTGTATAGTTTTGAAGATTCTCTTAGGAGTTAGTTTCTAATTTTATTTCACTGTGGTCTGAGAAGATACTTGATATGGGTTTGATTTCCTTAAATTTATTGATTCTTGTTCTGTGATTTATCATATGATCTAGCTTAGAGAAATGTTCCACGTACTGATGAGAAGAATACACATTCTGCAGTGGTTGGATAGAATGTTCTGTCATTATCTGTTAAGCTCATTTGCTCTAGAGTGTAGGTTAATTTCATTGTTTGCTTGGTAATTTTCTGTCTTACCTGTTTAGTGCTTTCACTGGAATATTGAGGTCACCTATTATTATTGTATTGCTGCCTATCTCCTTTCTCTCATCTAGTAGCTGCTGTTTTATAAATCTGGTAGCACCAGCCACAGTGTTAGGCGTATATGAATTTTAAATTTAATATATTGTTAGATTTATACTTTTATTATTATACAATGACCTTATTTGTCTTTTTAAAATTGTTCTTACTTTAAAGTCTGTTCTGTCTGATATAAAAATTATATCAGATTCCTGATACACATTTAATAAAAGCTCTTGCTCACTATTGATTTCCATTTGCATAAATTAACTCCAAATTCCTGCTTGCTTTTCATTTCCATTTGCATGGAATATCTTTTTTCAAACTTTTCCTTGAGTTTATATGAATCCTGCAGTGTTTGATTTGTCTTTTGAAAACAACACATATTTGGTTTTTGATTTTTTATTTATTCTACCATTCTATATCTCTTAAGTGGAGCATTTAGGCCATTTACAGTCAATATTAATATTGAGATGTAAGGTACTATTCTATTTATCATATTTATCGTTGCCTTAATATCTTGGTTTTCTTTTGTTGTGTTTTTGTTTTATAGTCTTTGTGAGTTTTATGCCATTAAGATGTTCTATTTTGCTGCATATTGAGCTTTTCTTTCAATAATTGAAACTCTTTTTAGCATTTCTTGTACTTCTGGTTTTGCAGTGTCAAATTCCCTCAGAATTTGTTTCTGTGAAAATTACTTCATTTCTCCTTCATTTATAAACCTTAGTTTTGCAGTATGCAGAATTCTTGGCCAATAGTTATTCTGCTTAAGGATGCTAAATGTAGGACCCCAATCCTCCTGGCATGTAAGGTTTCTGCTGAGAAGTCTCCTGATATTCTGACAGGTTTTCCTTTATAAGTTGCCTGATGCTTTTGTCTTACTGCTCTTAGAATTATTTTCTTCATGTTAACTTTAGATAACCTGATGACCATGTGCCTTGGTGATTATCTTCTTCAATGAATTTCCCAGAGGTTATTCGAACTTTTTTTTTTTTTTTTTTTTTTTTTTTTTTTTTTTTTTTTTTTTTTTTTTTTTTTTTTTTTTTTTTTTTTTTTTTTTTTTTTTTTTTTTTAATATCTAAATCTCTAGCAAGGCCAGAGAAGTTTTTCTCAATTATTCCCTCAAATAAATATTCCAAACTTTTCAGTTTCTCTTCTCCCTGGAAGTACAAGTTATTCTTAGGTTTGGTCATTTTACATAATCCCTTTTTTTTTAGATTTGTTCATTTCTTTTGATTATTTTCTCTTTATTTTTGTCAGATGAGGTTAATTTGAAAGCCTTGTCTTTGAGCCTTGAAATTCTTTCTTCTACTTATTCTAGTTTATTTTTAAAACTTACCACTGTATTTTGTAATTCACTTATGGTGCCTTTTATTTTCAGAAGATCTGGTGGGTTTTTCTTGATGATATCTGTCTTTCTAGAAATTTTTTCATATATATCCTAAACTGCTTTTTAAATTTCTTTATACTGGTTTTCACTTTTCTCTGATATCTCCTTGAGCAGCTTAATAATAAACTTTTTGAATTCTTTATCTCATATTTCAAAGATTTCATCTTGGTTTGAATTCATTGCTGGAAAGCTAGTGGGATTTTTTTGAGGGTGTTATCAAATTCTGTTTTGTCATATTACCAGAACTACGTTTCTCGTTCCTTCTAATTTGAGTAGACTATTTCTTCTAATAGTTCTTCAGTTTATTTCTGATTTCACTATGGTTTGTCATATTTTCCCCTTAAAAATATGGCTTTTATATTTATAGTCTATTATAGCCTGATATTTTTCTTGTTGCTTCTAAATATTTTTCTGCTCTGTATAAATTCCTTAGTTATAGAGAGTCTTTGTGTGATGACTTACTCAGATGTTGGCTGTAGTTGCAATATACTTGGCATGTGAGCAAATCTACTGTCTTCTATTGCTACTACAACTAGAGATGCTACAATGAACTGTTTCAGTGGCCTCCAGCCAGGAAGTGGTACTGCAAAAGATCACCAGCTGCATTAGTAGCAGTGGAATTTGTGTTTGCTCTATATTGTCTAGGCAAGGTACTCTGGTTTCTCAGGTTATGGGTGGGGCCACAAAGCTCCCAACAGTTTCTATCTTTTGTGTTAAATTACCAGCGTGGGTGGAGGGGCAGAGTCCGGTGGGTCAGCAGTCTGGCTCTCCATATGGGGAGCAATCTGCAGCTCCTGTAGGGTATGATGGTTGGTTCTCAGACTGCTGGGGTAGTATACTAGAGGGCACTGTAGATGGCTATGCTGCACAGAAGAGTTGGCATAGGGAGTGAGGATTAGCAGGAGGCAGTAAGCCTCACCCAGATCCCACGCAGTTGGCAAGGTATATCTTACTCCCGCAGTGCTTCCCTAGCAGCAGCAAGCTAAGTTCCAGGTAGCCTGTGTTCAGAACTCAGACCTGCCCAGGCCATAAGCTTTCCTTGCAGGGACAGCAGCCAGGACTTTTAGGCCATGTCCTTCCCCATTTGCCTGCTAAGCTAGGCACCCAGCTCTTGCACTTGTGGCTGTGACGCACTTCCCACTCACCCATGAGTTTCTGGCCAAGGAAATTTATCGGCACTTGAGTTTACATCATGAAATTGACGTGGGAGCTTCTTTCAACCTCTGATCAGCGTCTGAGCTCGTTGGCTGACTTTTGTGTGGTGCCTCCAATTTATAATATTGGAATTTTTAAAAATGGAGTATTTTAGACACCTCATATAAATGGAATTGTGCAATGTTTGGATTTCTGTGTCTGGCTGATTTTACTTAAAATCTCAAAATTTATCTTATCCAGAGTGTTACATATTATGAATTTTTTTTAAAAGACTGAATAACTTTAAATGATATTCCAATGTATGTGTATGCCACATTTTCTTAATCTATTCATCTCCCCATGAACACATAGGTATTTTATCCATATCTTGTTCTTTTGTGAGTAGTGCTACAGTGAACATTAAAGTGTAAATGTCTCTTTGCCATCCTGATTTCAATTCTTTGGATAAATACCCACAAGTGGGATAACTGAATCATATGACTGTTCCATTTTATAATTTTTTGGGAGCATCCATGCCGTTTTCTACAACAGCTGCACCATTTTGCATTTCTGCCAACAGTGTGCAAGGATTTCAATTACTCTATATCCTCTTGAACACTTGGTGTCTTTTGTTTTTTGATAATAATCACTCTGACAGGTGTGCAGCAATATTAGGTTTTGGTTTTGATTTGCATTTCTCTGATGATGAGTAATATTGAGCATATTTTCATATAGCTCTTGACCATTTTTAGGCCTTCTTTGGAGAAATGTCTATTTAATTTTTATTTATTTATTTATTTTTGAGATGGAGTTTCGCTCTTGTTGCCCAGGCTGGAGTGCAATGGTGCAATCTCAACTCACCACAACCTCCACCTCCCAGGTTCAAGCAGTTCTCCTGCCTCAGCCTCCTGAGTAGCTGGAACTACAGGCATGTGCCACCATGCCCGGCTAATTTTGTGCTTTTTCTACTAGAGACAGAGTTTCTCAATGTTAGCCAGGCTGACCTCGAACTCCCTACCTCAGGTGATCCACCCACCTCAGCCTCCCAGAGTGCTGGGATTACAGATGTGAGCCACGGCACCGGGCCTATTCAATTTCTTAACACATTTTTAAATTGAGTTATTATTATTTTTTGAACTGTTGAGTCATAGGAGCTCCTTAGATACTTTTGAGATTCACTTCTTTTCAGGTATATCTTTTGGAAACATTTTCTCCCATTCCAAAGGTTGTTTTTCACATTGTTGATGGTTTCTTTTGCTGTAGAGAAGCTTTTTAGGTCAATGTAGTCCTACTTGTTTATTTTCATTTTTGATATCTGTGATTTTGGTCTGGTATTAAAGAATCATTGCCAATGCCTAGGTCATAAAGCTTCTCCCCTATATTTTCTTTTAAAATATTTAGAGTTTGGGCTCTTACTTTTTTTGTCTTTCATTCCTTTTTAATTGATTTTGTGTATGGTGCATGTGGATATTCAGTTTTCCCAACAATGTTTGTTACAGAGGCTATCTTTTCTCCCTTATTTATTCCTGGCACCCTTGTTGAAGACCAGTTAACCATATATAAATGATTTTACTCCTGGGCTCTGTATTCTGTTCTTTTGGTCTATTGGTCATGTGTCTGTCTTTATGCCAATATCATGATGTTTCAATTACTGTAACTTTGTAATATATTTTAAAATAAGAAAATATGATGCCTTCTGATTTGTTTTTTATCCAAGATTTCCTTGGTTATTCTCAGTTTATTGTGGTTAAGTATAAGTTCTATTTTTATTTTAACTTTTATTGATCATATTATAGATTAGGAGAGTATATGTACACATTTGTTATTTGAGTATATTGCATAATGGTAGGGTTTGGACTTCTAGTCAACTCATCACCTAAATAATGAATATGGTACACAATTGGTAGTTTGTCCTCCCTTGTTCCCCTCCCTCTCTTCCACCTCTGTTAGGCCCTGGTGTCTATTATTGCCATCTTTATGTTCGTGTGTACACATTGCTTAGCTCTGACTTACAAGTGAGAACTTATTAATCAAATATGGTATTTGATTTTCTATTTCTGCATTATTTCACTTAGGATAATGGCATTCAGTTGCATCCATGTTGCTGCAAAGGACATGATTTTATCATTTTTATGACTGTAATACGTCATGGTATATACATAACATGTTTTCTTTATCCTGTTCACTGTCAATGGACACTTAGGTTGATTCCATGACTTTGGTTTTGTGAATAGTACTGTGATGGTCATACAGGTGTAGGTGAATTTTTGATAGAACAATTTTATTTCTTTGTAAAGATGCCCAGTAGTAGAATTACTGGGTCAAACGGTAGTTCTATTTTTAGTTCCTTTGAGAAATCGCCATACTGTTTGACATAGACATTGAACTAATTCTACATTCCCACAAACAGTATATAAGAGAGTTCAGTTTTCACCACATCCTTACCAATGACTGTTATCTTTTGAACTTTATAATAATAGCAATTCTGACTGCTGTGAAATACTACTTCATTGTTTTTTTAATTTGCATTTCTCTGGTGATTAGTGATGTTGAACATTTTTTCATATGTTTTTTGGCCAGGTGTATGTTGTATTAGTCTCTTTTCACACTCCTATTAAGAACTCCCTGAGACTGTCATTTATAAAAAGGTTTAATTGATTCACAGATCAGCATGGTTGGAGAGACCTCAGAAAACTTACAATCTTGGTAGAAGGGAAAGAGAAAGCAAGGTACCTTCTTCACATGGCAGCAGGAAGGAGAATGAATGCAGTGGGAACTATTACACACTTATAAAACCATCAGATCTTGTGAGAACTCACGCAATATCATGAGAACTGTAGGGGAAAAATATCCCCGTGATTCCATTACCTCTACCTGGTTTCTCCTTTGACAAATGGAGATTAAGGGGATTATAGAGATAATGGGGATTACAATTCAAGATGAGGTTTTGGGTGGGAATGCAGCCAAACCGTATCATATATTTTCTTTTGAGGTGTGTTTATTCATGTTTTTTGCTCACTTTATAATGGAGCTGTTTTCTCTTGTTGATTTAAGTTCCTAATAGGTTTTGGATATTATTTCTTTGTTAGATGCATAGTTTGAAAATATTTTATTTCATCCTGTCATCCTGTATGTTGTCTGCCCTGTTGATAGTTTCTTTTTCTTTGCAGAAGCTCTTTAACTAAGTCCTATTTGTCTATATTTTTCTTGCGTTTCATTTCAAGATCTTAGTCTTAAATTCTGTCTTTTTTTTTTAAGTGTTCTTGTTTTAAAGTCTGTTTTATCTGATAAAAGAGTGGCTACACCTGCCCTTTTTAGTTTTCCATTTTCATAATAGACATTTTGCCGTATTTTTACTTTGAGCCTGTGGGTGTTATTACAAGTGACATGGGTCTTTTGAAGGCAGCAATAAGTTGGGTCCTGTTTATTTAATCCAGTTTGCCACTCTGTCTTTTAAGTGAAATATTTAAAACATTATTTTTAAGGTTAATATTGAAATGCAAGGTTTTGCTCCTGTCATAGTGTTGCTAGGTACTTGCTTTGTATTCTCAATTGCACAATTACTTTATAAGGCCTGTGAAATTCGTACTTATGTGTAATTCTACGGTAGCAAGTATCATTCTTCCATTTCCAAGTTTAGAACTCCTTTGAGCATTTCTTGTATGTTTGGTTCTTGTGGTCAGAAATTTTCTTAGCATTTTCTTGCCAGGAAAGACTTTATTTCTTCTTGGTTTGTGAGCTCATTTTGGCAAAATATGAAGTTCTTGGCTGGTGTTTTTTTCTTTAAGAAAGGTAAAAAAAGGCTCCCGGTCACTTCTGGCTTATACATTTCTTGTTTTTAAGTCTGCTGTTAGTCTGATGAGATTGACCTTATAGGTAATTTAGCCATTTTCTCTACATGCCTTTCAGGTTTTTTTTTTCTTTTGTGTTGACCTTGGATAGTTTGATGACTATATTCCTTGCGGATGGTCGTCTTGTATAGTATCTCACAGGTTCTCTAAATTCTTATATCTGGGCATCAAACTTTCTAAAATGATTCAGAACATTTTGCTGAATTATTTCCTTAATTATGTTTTCTTATACATTTTTTTTTCTTTTACAATCATGCCATAGATTATATGTTTGGTTACTTTAAACAATTCTATATTTCTTAAAGCTTTGTTCATTTTTGTAAAATTCATTTTTCTTTATTTTTGTCTTACTGGGTTAATTTGAAACACCAGTCTTTCTTCTGCTTAGCTTAGTCTATAATTAAAGCTTTCACTTGCATTTCCAGGTTCCCTTAGTGAACATTTTAATTTCAGAAGTTCTATTTGTTTTTCTCTTAACTTAGTTATTCTATCTTATAAATACTAAACTATTTCTCTGGTTTCTTTATTTCAGTTGTTAACTTTCTCTTGAATCTTGTTGAGTTTCTTTGCAATCCATATTTCAAATTATTTATCTGTGATTTAAGACTTTTTAATTTGATTAGGATCCATTGCTAGAGATCTAGTGTGATCTTTAGGAGATGTCAAGAGATTCAAGCTTTTTGTGCTGCCTGAGTTCTTGTGCTGACTCCCTCACATCTAGGAGAGCTATTACTTCTTATTTTTTAATGTTCTGTCATTTGGATGGAGCATTTAAATTTTTAATTCTTTTTTTCTTCCAGGGTGTGACTGTGGTATAAGTCGTGTGTGATTGTTTGACTTAGTTTCTGGGTGCTTTCAGGGAGCTACAGCTCTGTATAGGTTCTTTGATTGTGGATAACTTCTGTATGGTGGCTTTCTCAGATGCTGTGTGTTGTAATGATGTATTGGACATATAAGCTGACCCATTATCTCCGGCAGAGTTGGAGGTACAGAGGTCTCAGGAGGCTTATCTTATGGACTAGCACTAAGCCCTTCTGTCAGCAGGTATTTTATTTAATGTTGCAGTTTAGATTGCAGTACCATAAGTGGTGCTTAAAAGAAAGAAATGGCTTGCCCTCAGGTAGGCTAATGATGGGTTGTGCTGAGGTCTTGAAGAAAGGAGTTGGGTTGTTGAACTAGTTCCTCATTGTGAACCGGAAGGAATGTGATCTGCTTCCCTACCATGCCCCTGTTGCTAACCAAAAGACTATGCCTTTTGGTTCCTGGCTACACTGTGGCTGTGGGCAGTGAATACACACCTCTCATAGCAGTCATTAAAGTTGAATTGAGCATCTTCATCTAGTCTAGAGCAGGAAACTATACAACTTTTCTGTCCTCCTTTGGCAAGACATTGCTCTTCTCTGTAGGAAGGTGAAGTTGGGCCCTGTCCTTTGTATAAACCCAAGCAGCACAAGCTCACTTTTTGTGGGGGCAAAGCCACTGTGAAAAACAAACAAACAAAAATCATTGCTCTGAGTGCATACATACCATTTTTCAATGAGAAGAACCCATTGCTATGTTTGCAACAGTGGATGGAAAGGAGGCTTTGCAAATGATCCAGTCTCTATGTCCGGTCCTTGGTGTTGGTGCTGCTCTGTTCAGTGATGGTTGCCTCACCTGCATTCCCTTTGTTCCAAAGGCTGCTTTGGTGGGCTGCACCCCTCCTCATTAGAGGTTTTGCCTATGTTGAGGTTTAGGTCTCCAGGGATCCTGTAGATCTCTGGGGACCCAGGGGTCCTCTATGCTTGCAAAAGTCAGAGTGGGTTGTGTGGTACATTTTTGGAGACTGTGGTGGTGCAATGACTCAAAAGCAGAGAATATAATCCTTGAGCAGAGTGGTGGCCCACCATGTGTGCACTAACCAGTCTGGCACTCATCATCTCATTTTGGGTTTGAGGGGTGTGTAGGCATTACTGTGTGAGCTGGCCACCCAGTTCTGTGTCCCTATAAATTTCCCAAATCACCACCAATATTGTTGCCCTGGGTCACAACGGGGGTGAGAGGAGAAAAGAAGCACTCCCATCTCCCCTTTCTGTAGGGCTTTAAGTTTCTAGATCTATTTATAATAATAACTTAAATTCATCCATTACCCCTCACCCAATTCCATTTTGGTATTTAATAAGGAAATACATTCAATATTCTGTATTAGTCTGTTTTCACACGGCTGATAAAAACATACTCGAGACTGGGAAGAAAAGAGGTTTAATTGGACTTACAGTTCCACATGGCTGGAGAAGCCAATGGGAGGCAATAGGCACTTCTTACATGGCAATAACAAGAGAAAAATGAGGAAGATGCAGAAGCAGAAACCCCTGATAAAACCATCAGATCACATGATATTTATTCACTGCCATGAGAACAGTATGGGGAAAACTTCCCCCATGTACAAATTATCTCCCACCAGGTCCCTCCCACAGCACATGGGAATTTTGGGAGTACAATTCAAGATGAAATTTGGGTAGGGACACAGAGCCAAATCATATTATTCTGCCCCTGGCCCCACCAAATCTCATGTCCTCATATTTCAAAATCAATCATGCTTTCCCAACAGTCCACCAAAGTCTTAACTCATTTTAGTATTAACCCAAAAGTCCACAGCCCAAAGTCACATTTGAGACAAGGCGCAGCCCTTTCTCCCTATGAGACTATAAAATCAGAAGGAAGCTAGTTACTTCCTTGATACAATGAGGGTACAGGTGTTGGGTAAATACAGCTATTCCAAATGAAAGAAGTTGGGCAAAACAAAGCAGTTACATGGCCCATGCAAGTCCAAAATCCAGTGGGGTAGTCAAATTTTAAAGTTCCAAAATGATCTCCTTTGACTCCATGTCTCACATCCAGGTCACACTGATGCAGGAGGCAGCTTCCCATGGTCTTGTGCAGCTCTGCCCCTGTGGCTTTGCAGGGTATAGCCCCCCTCCTGGCTGCTTTCATGGGCTGGCATTGAGTGTCTGTGACTTTTTCAGGCATACTGTGCAAGCTGTCAGTGTATCTGCCAATCTGGGCTCTGGAAGACAGTGGCCCTCTTCTCACAGCTCCACCAGGGGGTGCCTTTGTAGGGACTCTGTGTGGAGGCTCTGACCCCACATTTCCCTTCCACACTGCCCTAGCCTTGCAGAGGTTCTCCATGAGGGCCCTGCCCCTGCAACAAACTTGCCTGGGCATCCAGGTATCTTCACATATTTTCTGAAATCTAGGTGAAGGTTCCCAAACCTCAATTCTTGACTTCTGTGTACCTGTAGACTCAACACCGTGTGGAAATTGTCAAGGTTTGGGGCTTGCACTCTCTGAAACCATGGGCCAAGCTGTACCTTGGGCCCTTTTAGCAATGGATGAAGTAGCTGGGACACAGGCCACTAAGTCCCTAGCCTGAACACAGCATGGGACCCTGGGTCTGGCCCCTGAAACCATTTTTTCCTCCTAGGCTTCTGGGTCTGTGATGGGAGGGACTACCCTGAAGTCCTCTGACATGCCCTGGAGACATTTCCCCATTGCTTGGGGATTGATATTTGGCTCCTTGTGGCTCATGCAAATTTCTGCAACCAGCTTGAATTTCTCCTCAAAACAATGGGTTTATCTCTCGAGTGAATTGTCAGGCTGCAAATTTTCCAAACTGTTATGCTCTGTTTTGCTTTTAAAATGGAATTCTTTTAGTAGCACCCAAGTCACTTCTTGAATGCTTTGTTGCTTAGAAATTTCCTCCACCAGATACCCTAAATAGTCTCTCTCAAGTTCTAAGTTCCACAAATCTCTAGAGCAGGAAGAAAATGCCACCAGTCTCTGCTAAAACATAACAAGAGTCACCTTTACTCCAGTACCCAACAAGTTCCTCAGCTCCATCTGAGACCACCTCAACCTGGACCTTATTGTTCATATCACTATCAGCATTTTTGTCAGAGTCATTCAACAGGTCTCTAGGAGGTTCCAAACTTTCCCATATTTTCCTGGTTTCTTCTGAGACCTCCAAACTGTTCCACTCTTGCCTGTTACCCAGTTCCAAAGTCACTTCCGTATTTTTGGGTAACTTTTTAGCAATGCCCCCCTCTACTGGTACCAATTTACTGTATTAGTTCCTTTTCGTGCTGTTGATAAAGATGTACCTGAGACCAGGAAGAAAAGAGGTTTAATTAGACTTACAGTTCCACATTGCTGGGGAGGCCTCAGAACCATGTCAGGAGGCAAAAGGCACTTCGTACATGGTGGCAGCAAGAGGAAAATGAGGAAGACACAAAAGCAGAAACCCCTGATAAAACCATCACATCTGGTGAGACATATTCACTACCATGAGAACATTATGAGGGAAATCACCCCCGTGATTCAAATTATCTCCCACCGGGTCTCTTTCACAACATGTGGGAATTATGGGAGTACAATTCAAGATGAGATTTGGGTGAGGACACAGAGCCAAATCACATAATTTCACTGCATACCATTTATCTCTAGGGTCTTATTTGTTTAATGAAACAACATAGAATTAGTATTGATTCCAATTATAAAGAGATTATTTTACATTTTCTCAAGTTTTAGGACCAAATACAATTGCATCTTCCAAAATATTATCTTCTCTAACTTTAGCCAGAAAATATTATAATCATCTTAATTTTTAGTAGGTTCATTTTTTCCCAGTAAGTTATGGCAGCATTTACAGAAAAGTTCACCAAATATGAGGAAGTTGTGTTCTTAGTTCCTTCCTTATGTTTATGTGCTTGAAAAAGCTCTCTTGAAAGAAGGCAAGAGCTGAGCAGAGGGCAAAGTGAGCAGAAGTAATTGCTACTTGAGGCACAGAGCAGAAGCTTGAACTTTTATGGCATATGAGAGAAGCAATTTCAGAGAAAAGCTGTATGTTTATCAAAAATATGTGTGTATCTGTATCTATCCATTCTATATACACATGCATACACATTGGAGGGCAGGTATGCAGATAGTTGATTGGTGTAATGATGTATGCATATATGAAGAGTCCTAAGACTAGGCACAGTGGCTCACGCCTGTAATCCTAGCACTTTGGGAGGCCAAGGTGGGCAGATTGCCTGAGGTCAGGAGTTCAGGACCAGCCTGGGCAACACAGTGAAACCCCGTCTTTACTAAAAATTACAAAAAATTAGGCCAGTGTGGTGGTACACGCCTGTAATCCCAGCTGCTAGAGAGACTGAGGCAGAAGAATCGCTTGAACCTGGGAGGCAGAGGTTGCAGTGAGCTGAGATTGGGCCACTGCACTCCAGCCTGGGCTACAGAGTGAGACTCCATCTCAAACGAAAACAAAAACAAAAACAAAAAAACGAAAACAGTTCCAAGGCTTCAGTTTGAGAACTACAAATAGATTCACATCAGAAATTCTAATAAAGTAAGTCAAAACCCACCATGCTAATTTGTTGTAACTCTCAAAATCAAAATTTTAATATTATCTTTGATTTTTACTAATGAATTCTTCTAGGTTTCCAATTTATAAACAAACTGAAAAACTGACGTCTAATTTACAAGTTACAAAAATGAAAACACTATTATTATTGCATTTAAAGTAATGCACTTTAGGTTCTCTTCCAGGTCTAGACAATGAAAAGAAAATAAATCTCAGGACCTCAAATCACGAAGTCAAAGGGAAAAGTCAACCTGGGAACTTCATAGGGCAAGACTACCTCTCATACTTTTTGTAAATACTAGCTACAAAGATTTTTAAAAAATCCTCATACCTCCCTCACAATTTGCACACAAGAAAATTTTTTGTGGACAGACAGACAGAACTCAAAGTCATCCCTCTGTTCACATGAGACAAATGCATATCTAATTCCTTCCTTTGCCCTATTGTTTTACTAAACCAGAATAAGGCATAAATGCTAATCAAAAACTCAAAAGATTATCTCCACCAACTGCTGTTTATAAAGCACCTAATCTGTGTCAGGGACTGGAAGGAATGAACACTGGAGACACAGCTGTGATTAGATGAAAGAACTTGTCCTATGGTCTGTTTTTAATCACTAAGATTCTACTTTCAAATACAAGGATGCTATACTCTATTAAAAATAATTTGTGCTTACATTTTGACTTCAAAATAATACAGCCTGTAATTGTCAGACTCTAACATTGTGTAAATCAGAAGAGCCCACAACTAATTGATGATATAAGCAAGAGATTTAGGATTAAAACTCTATCAAACTTTTTTGAAACTTAAAAGTCATGAAAATTAACTATTTAGGGAGTGCAAGACATCTTATGACCTTTGAATTTTCTTCAATACTACATTATTTATTTTTTACAATAAAAAGGAACCTCAGAAGAAAAAACACATTCACTTTCACCCCCAGCCTTTTGTTTTGTACTCAGGAATAAAGCCCTCCATAAGTAAACTCCGGAAAAAAAAAACACTCAAAAGAATGTAACTGTTTATCTCTCATCTACCTATGACATGGAAGCCTTCCCATTTCTAGTTTTCCCACCTTTCTGGACCAAACCAATGTATATCTTATGTATATTGATTGATGTCTCATGTCTCCTTAAACTGTGTAAAACCAAGCTGTGCCCCGATCACCTTGGACACATGTCCTCAGGATGTCTTGAGGCTGTGTTACAAGTGTGTCCTTACCCGTGGCAAAATAAACTTTCTAAATTGATTGAGGTTTGTCTCAGATACTCTTTGGATTAAAAGACTCATATATCGAATACAAAAATATTTTAAAAACTGCATTTGTTAAAATACGATGATTTCTTTTTATATCTACAAAATAATTTCAAATGGTCATTATGAGAAACATGACCATACTCATTTTCAGAGAATGTGCAAAATGGTACATACTGCTTGGGTTCTGCACATAGAAATGTAAACACTTCAGAAATTCACTTACTATTTCCTGTATTCCTTATAGAAACTGTGGTTTTAAATGTTAGCACTTGCCTGCAATATAATATATTTAAGATCTTGGTTTGAAGTTAATTTCCTTTAAAAATAAGCAAACAAGTAAATGACACATTTAATTTTTGTTAAATACAAAGTAAACATATAAATATCTTACCTTGCTATTATCAGCTACTCTGAAAAATTGTCAGTGAGCAATTCTATTTTAATTGAGCATACATAAAATCAGTCGGCTGAAAAAAGTTGCTAATATTGGTTAAGCAACTTTAAAGATTGATTGGATTTAGAACAAAGTTCAGATTTTATGTCTGACTATGCCTCCCCTTCAAAAGGAAAGGACACAGAGAGGTTAGGACAATCTTACTTTTGGAATCATTTTCATTCGTACAACTTTGGTACTTGCAGCACTTAGGAAACCTAATCGACAGTGTTTTAGAAAACAAGATTTCCGATAGTGGGATAAGTGCTTATGAAGGATACCATAGAAAATGTTCGTTGTGTTTATTTTCATCCAAATGTACTTTTCTGTGTCATGAAAAGGATCACTTGACCATTTTTCTAAATAAATAAGTGGAGAACAAACTGGTTTCCATTTTCCTAAGATTTTCAGTTCTGAATCATTTTTTAAAACTCTTTTGAGCTCACTGACATTAAACTCCACTAGGATCCCTCAACTTAGCACTGATTGTGATGTCAACACGCTTCCTTCGCTGCACAAATCTCCCCGTAAGATCATAGATATTGACTTAAGCATTATTTGGTTTTCCTCACTAAAGGTAGTAATTACTCCCATACAGTGTGATTAAGTGTTTTTTGTTTAAACCACATACAAGGGGAATTAGAATGTGAGTAGAGATGCAGCTCCTTTCTAATTTTTCTCATCCTACAGTTTCGTAAATAAAGGGAACATGCAAGTGACCTTTTCAAAATAAATAAAATCAGTTTCACTTGATTTAATTTCCAAAACCAAAGCCAGCAGAGGCAATTCTTTGCCACCAAGAAAATGTATAATAATCTACTTTCAACATCAGTTTATTTCAAAAAATTACCACTTGTCCTTGCCTTTAGGTTTGAAATTTCTGTTTCTATCTAAAATGATTTAAAGGCTATAAGATCCAAGGGATTGGAGTAAGTGTATGATGGGGAGCACACAGTAGTTCATTGGTAATGTCTAGGTATGCCAAGAGAAGAAAAGGTAAATGTCAGAAACGTGATTAAAAACTATCAAAAATATAGATGGGTATGGGGCAGACAGTCTTGGGTGATCCTCATGATCCCCACTGCCTGGTATTTATACTCTCGTATAATTTGCTCCACTTCAGTGTGGGCATAATCTGTGGCTTTTTTTTCTACCAATCGAATATGGTAAAGGTGTGATAGTATGTACTTTATTTTGTAGGCGTAATTTTATTTTATAAAATAGCAGTGTCTCTCTTGCTGGAATAATTCACTCTCTTGCTAAATTTGAAGAAACAAGTTGCCATATTGTGGATCGCACTGAGAGAGCCACATACCAAGGAGCTATGGTTGACCTCTGGCTGACAGCCAACAAAGAACAGAGGTTCTCATTCTGGCAACGTGCAAGAAACCGAATGCAGCCAATAACCATGTGAGCTTAGAAGCAGATTTTTCCCCAGTCCAGTCTCAGATGAGAATCCATTCCTGAGCAACACTTTGATTCTTCTTTGCAGAGGACCCAGTTATATCATGTTCAGAATTCTGACTCACAGAAAAATTATGAGATAATAAATGTATGTTACTTTAAATTGCTCAATTTGTGGTGATGTTATTACGCAGCATTAGAAAACTAATAGAGGGCACAACATTGTCTGAAGCGTTACATTTTAAAGTGAGTTTTCTTTTTCTCCATCTCTACTAAAAATACAAAAATTAGCTGGGTGTGGTGGTGGGTGCCTGTGGTCCCAGCTACTAAGGAGGCTGAGAAAGGAATATCACTTGAACTTGGGAGGCAGAGGTTGCAGTGAGCCGGGATTGCACCACTGCACTCCAGCCTGGGTGACAGAGCAAGACTCCATTTCAAATAAATTCATAAATAAATAAAAACAAAGCCAGGAAAGAAAAGAACTTTAAGGTATATACCATGTTTCCAGTTAGAGAAAATATGGTGGAGCATTCTTCTGAATGTAAATATAATGATGCCCTTCGCATACCTATACTGACTCATATATAGTAACTACTCAATAAATGGTACTTGTTGGCAGTGATTGTCAATAGTAGGAGGAGCTGTGATTCCTTCTAAGTAACAGTAACTTTCAAAATTGCCACTTCCCACACAATCTAACAATGTTAAATTCATTTTTTTTCCTAAAAGATGCTGCATTAATGTGTTTTAAATATATATCTGTAGCCTTCTTGATTACAATAAAAAATAGGCTACTGAAAAATTACTTATATACAAATAGAATTCTAAAATATGGTGCACACCTAGGAAAACTTCTTTTGTGACTTAATATTCTAATAGTGCTAGTCAGCCATAGAGCTTGAAACTTTTTGTGCATTTCTTCAACTTGGGAAACCTGCTTACATTCAAACCCATGTTTTATGACTAGCTTTGAGCCTTGGAGAAGTTACTTATTCTTGTAGCTAGTTTTCTTATATGTAAAATGGGGATAACAATATTAGAATTGCTGTGAGAATTAAATGAGTTCATTCATGTGAAGACAGTTGAACAATGCCTAACAAGACCTATGTATTGCTCAATAAGTGTTAGCTATTATGATAAAAATTAATAGCCCCAATGTAGAAACAACCTAAATGGCCACTCGCAGATGAATGGAAAAAGAAAATTTGGTGTATATATATATATATATATATAACGTTATACTATTAAGCCTTCCAAAAGAAGGTGATCCTACCATGTGTGACATGGGTGAACATGGAGAATAAGCCACACACAAAAGGACAAATACTGCATGATTACATTTATATGAGACATCTAAAATAATCAAAGATGATTTTGTTCTCATAGATGCAGAGAATGGAATGCTGTTTGCCAAGGTTGGTGGGTGTTGGGGAAAGTATGAAATGAGAAGTTGCTGTTCAATTGGTGATATGGTGTGTCTCTGTATTGACACCCAAATTTTATCTGGAATTTTAATCCACATGTGTCAAGGGAGGAACCTGTAATCCTCACATGTTGAGTGAGGGAAGTAATGGAATTATGAGGTGGTTTCCCCCATGCTGTTCTTGTGATAGTGAGTGAATTCTCACAAAATCTGATAGTTTTATAAATGGTAGGTTTCCTGCACTTTCACATGCTCTCTTTTGTCTGCCACCATGTAAAGAGTGCCTGCTTCCTCTTCTGCTGTGATTGTAAGTTTCCTAAGGCCTCACCAGCCATGTGGAACTCTGAGTCAATTAAACCTCTTTTCTTTATAAATTAACCAGTTGTGGGTAGTATCTGTAGCAATGTAAAAATGGACTACTACAATTCATATAAAGTTTCAGTTAGGCAAGATGAATAAATTCTGGAGATCTGATGTGCAACACTGTGTTTATAGGTAACAATATTTTATTGTGCACCTAAAATTTGTTAAGTGAGTATATCTCATTTAAATGTTCTTAGCCCAATATTTTTTTAAAAGCAAGATCTATGCATGAATTCAAAATTTAGAATGGAAAAGGGGCCACAGAGATTCAATAAAAAGTATACTCCCTTTTCCCAGCTACCTTCTTTCCTTCTGCAGAGGCCACTTCTTTTAGCATTTTCATGTGTTCTACCAGGATAATCTGTGCATAGCCACACAAGGTCCTACACAGCAGAGAATCCCTCTCATTTTTCACCCATGCGCTGGAAAGTCAATGTGTCCTTTCCACTTGGAAACTCATGTTCTTTAGCTCTGAGAAAGTTTCAAAATAATTCTATTAACTTTTTTCTCCTCTCAATTTTTTCTTTCCAGAACTCTTTTTCAAATATTAAATTTTCTGGACTGCCATCTTTTCCTGTTAACTTTCTGGAAGATTTTACCTACCTCATATTTCAAATATTCTATTAATTTTTGAAAAGAAAATGTTATTTTTCTTTTCTAACAGATTTTTCAAAATATTTCTTTATTATATCTTCTTATTCTTGATTTATAGTTGTAACATCTTTTTTATATCTCCAAATATATTGATCGTTTTTCCCTAAGTTATCTTCTTTCTGTGTAGTCTGTTTTCCCTAAACTGCTTCTTTTTTCTATTACTGGCTTGCAAAAAATCTTTGTCTTTTATATTAGAAGGTAGATATTTAAATATCATTGTTTTGGAATTGAGTGGGAAAGAGGTATAAAGTATGTTTTCAGAATGTTGCATATATTTGTTCACTTACTCCAGTGTTTTTGACATGGCTCCAACCATCTAAGCCTGACATCCCAGAAATCCATAGATTTTTTTATTTCTGTATCCTCAGAAAACAAACATCTAGTCTTATGTTTTGATGGGAAAAGGAAAGACTCTGAATAAAGTGCAGATTTAACTTTGATCATCAAACAACCTTCACCATATCTTTCTTTAAACCTCTCTGCCAGTTTCTGAGCTTACTGGGGATTTTTTTTTTCTGGTATAAATCAGATTATTACTTTGCTTTCCTCACAGCCAGCTTGGCATTTGGCTTTCTTAGGTCTGGTAGGTCTCTTCACTCTCCTTTCCTTTTAGCTTATTTTCCAGCTTCTAAAAATTATGTTGACTTTGGCTTTTCTCCTGCAATCCTTATCCTTGTGAATGTATCTTCTTAAATTATCCCTTCAGTATAAATTTTAGTTGAGCTTCCTAAGGAAGATTTATTAGAGGTATATATATTTTATTGGACATTTTTTTCAGTTACATCTTAAACATGGAGTTGTTTATAGTTATCAGCTAGATGAGTATTTGATCTTTAAGAAAAATTTGACTCTGCTAATTACATCCTTCCTGAGAAAACACTCTGCCTTGCTCTCAAACTTTTATTCTTCTCCTATACCCCATCACAGTTCTTTCTTGCTCTTATATGACATGTTTTCTTTTTCTGATCTTTAAATAATGAAGTTCCAAAGGGAAGAGTCTTAGTCATTCTTTTCTTGTCACTGTCATTCCTCTCCATGTGGTGTTTCTGAAAATTAGGTGTTCTGACCATCTGCATTAAAAACATGCATAACAAGATGCATATTATGAAGTCTCACACCAGACCTAATGAATTAGAATATCTACAAGTGAGAGATGAAAATATGCATTTTTAATAATATCACCCTTCACAATTTTTTTACTTAAGAAAATGTAAGACCTATTTTCAGAAAAAAATTATTTATGGCTATAATAGTCACACATTACTGTAAATCAAGTCAGTCCTAATCTTCATACTGAAAACAACAATAAATGCTTAGCGTCCCTCAGACTTTAGGAGTGGTTTGGCTTTGTGGGTCTGACTTTGTTTTCTCATGAGATTGTGTTGCAGAACATCTCTCTATGTTTCTCTCATTTTTGCCCATATATTTCCAATAATGCTTGTAGCCAACAGGCTTAGAAGATAAAGATAGTATCTACATCCAGAACTAAGAGCAAATTTGTTTAAAAACCATAATAATAATACATACATACATACTTCAAAAACAAAGGGAAGGTTACCTTAACCTTGGAATTGTTCAGCGGTGGTGCGTATTTAGCATTGATCTGGATAATATAACATCATCGCTGTGGGACAAAGGGATCAAGATGCAAGCATGAAGCTTTCACTGCCTGCTGTGATATAACTGACAAAGTTCTTTGTCTCTCCTTCTTGGGTGATATAGCTTCCACCAGGATCTACAAAACTGTGGCTGACTGACTTGTTATCTTAGAAGTAGGCTAAACTTCCAAACTCTTCACAGCTTTTGTAAGGTTACACTTAGATATGGACAGGGGCTATAATAATCTAAAGGTTTGAATGAAGTTGAAGGATCCACGTCCAGGGCTCACTCACCCTGCTGGCATGTTTTGATGCCTGTTGATATCTCAGTTCCTCTACATCATGGTCCTTCCACTAATAGTGTTCTTATGGAATGGTGGCTGACTTTTTCCAGAGATAGTAATTTAAAAGAGCAAAGTGGAAGTAGAAATTCTCTTTATGACCTATTCTAAGAAGACACTTGTTCTTGTAATATGTTAGACATACAAATCAGATCTGATTCAGTGTGGAAGGAGACCACACAAGGGTGTGAACTGTAGAAGGTGAAAAACATTGTAGGCTATCTTGGAGGCTGGATATCAAAATCACAATATCTTTAACTACCAATTACATACAGGTTGGCTTACAAAGTTAAAGCTCCATCACAGACTTCTTAGAGGCCCAGCTTCGCTTATTCAATTACCTAGTATTCCTGTCCATTTGGAACTTCAAAAGTAGCACAACTACAACATGAATAA
The DNA here is from genome assembly GCA_004027715.1 of Plecturocebus donacophilus. Taxonomy (NCBI): domain Eukaryota; kingdom Metazoa; phylum Chordata; class Mammalia; order Primates; family Pitheciidae; genus Plecturocebus; species Plecturocebus donacophilus. Next base: position 6,226 of record PVKP010031111.1, on the reverse strand, counting down.
ACTGAACTCTCAATTTCTTTCTCTTTCACAAACCTCATAATTTTTCAGTATTAAATATATTAGTGAATATTATAACTATCAGTCTTGCTGAAGAACCTAAAAATTTAGGAATCATCATTAAAATAGTCTGCTACTTCATACATAATCTACCCCTGATCCTTCAGTTCCTAAGTATCTCCTGCATGTTCATCCACCTCTTTCTATTTCCACCACCACTGCGGTGGTGGGGCTACCATTACCTCTTATTTGAGTTACTACGTTAGCTTCCTAATTGGTTTCCCTGTATCATCCCTCAACCTTCCACATCAAATCATTTATCCAGATAGCAAAGAGAGTCATCACTTTTACATTGTAGGTCAGATCATATAAATCTCCTGCTTAAACTTCTTCAAAAGCTTGAGAATCATCGAAGGCCATCTTTCAGGCCTTGAGAATCAAATATGATCTGCTTATTATGAAACGTCTTGGCATCTACTGTTCCTGACTTTCTAGCTCCATTATACTCCTCACAAACTCCATCGATACCACATGAGTATACTTTTCAGTCCATCAGAGGAACAATGTTTTCATATAATTTATGGGCATTGCATATGCCATAGAGTGCCTTCTCTTTTTCTGCCACTTATATGTTTTCATCAACTTTTATATCTTAGTTTAAACATTACTTCCACGAAAAAGAAGGGCCACTTCTAGACTATACAGAGTTTTTGTGTAAATTAAAGGCACCCTGTCTGCAAGAATACATCATCATTAAAACAAAGCTTGGTAATTGAGAGCACTTTTTGGGAAAGAAAGCAGCTCCTTTTCCTTTGGCACATGAAGCCAACATATACACCAGTAAATGCACAACCCTACACAATGCCTCCACAGGGAAGACTTTCCTGACCCCCAACACCTTCCAGATTAGATAATATCATTTTATTTTTAGCTCTCATCACTCACTACACTTCTCTTTCTTTTTTTTAATTTTTTTTTAGGCTAGTCAAGTGAAGCAGTGGGAGTGGAGAAGGAACAAAAAAATCTGTAACTGGTTGTGATCTATTAGTTGTAAACACCACTGCACTCGGACCAGCCTACACTTCTCTTCATAACATTCAGTACGATGTATGTTTACATATGAGTCTGTGTCGCTATGCTACTAATGTCTATCACTTCCCCTAGAAAGTAAGCACTAAAAGGGAAGAAATGATTTTTATTTTGGTCATAAATGCATTCCAAGAGCCATGCAATACTGGACTCATAGAAGGTGCTTAATAAATACATATTTAGTTAATGTGAATGCATGCACACACACATACGAATGTATATATATATAACCTAAACAGTATTTAAAGATAAGAATAGTAAACACAAAAACTGATAACTAAACTTTGACAAGAAAAAGTAAGCAGAGCATATTTTAACATAGAGAGACAGTTTACTAGGATGATAATGAAAGTTTATTTATAACCATCTTTTTTACATGTTTCAGGAATATAAAATTGTTTAACCATTACTCTGAAACTTGTCCTTCCAGACTTGTCAGAAATTAGACAGGGGCTTAGGTGCCATTTATACTTTAATATTTTCTCTTAATCTAACTAGAAAGTATGTCTTCTAATTAAGTTAAATATATCTACTTTTGATCCTAATAAACTTGTCTTGTGTTACCTATGCTGTAACGTTATTCTTAATACCTTTCGTTTGCCACCTTTTCCTTAACTCTTCACCCTCTATGACATCTTTATTTCTTTAACTATGCACAATCATTACTCAGCCTTACATATAATATAAATAGCAATTAGCCATGTAAACTTCAATGAGTCGTTTTACACGATTGGACCTCCTCAGCTTATGTGGTAAGTTATAGAATTGAACTCAATTTTGCCTAAGATATATTAGAGCTCTAAATTTCTGTAACTATTTATCATTTCATTACAAGAACACAAAAGATAGGACATAAAAGATTTATCCACAACAGAGTTAAGAACACTTTTGGAAAAGGCACAATGCTAAACAATATGGAACTGCAAGTACCAAATAACTGACAAATGACTTTCCGGAGGGACATAATGAGGGCTGAATGCTGAAGGAAGACTAAGACTTGACTATGTCAATCTTCAAACTTTGAGTGGCATTTGAAGTGGAATAAAAAATAAAGTCAAAGTCTCAAAATGAAGAATGTTAGCATTCAGAAAACTATGAAGTTAATAAAAAGGAAATGGGAAACAGTCTTAAGGGACAGCCAGGTTAAAGAAGACCTTGCTGACTCAGTGAAAGATATTTGACATTGTCCTGCATACACTGGGATACTTTTGAGATTTTATTTAAAGACATAATTGGTGCTCATCTGATGAAGATAATGTTTTAGAAAAATAAATGTGGACACTGGGTGTAAGACAGGCTAAAGGGAGGGACATTGAAGGCTATGAAAACATAACTAATATATATTATAAAAACTGACTGATAATAGGTAAGTAACTTTTATGTAAAAACCAACCTACACAAAATACAAAATGCAAATATTATTTAAGACCATTTTAAAATGGTTTATAAAAAACTATAGAGGTAAAATTACTTAGAATTATGAAAATCATAATATAAAGCAAAAAGAAAGTTATTATAAGATGCATACTGAATATTTAGGTTTTGAGAACTTGATCGATTATAAAGACAATTAAAGACACCACAACGTACTTCTAATTAAGTAGGAGTTTCTTTATCCTTATTCATGGCCAGAATCAATAGCACTAATGGTTTTACATGCCCTGGACTTACCTGTATATTTGAACATGTCAATTCTAATTACAAATAAACAGAGTTTACTCATGTAATTACTATGCTTATTCTGTCATTTATATGGTCAATGTCTGCTTCTGGGCTTTAATGAAAACCAAATGTTGCATGATAAAAGTTATCAATATTTATTTGTGGCTATTGCCTCAACCCTCCAATCTTACATCATACCTCTAACTCACTAAGTTTCCTTCTAATTTATTGAGGAAACTGAGTCTATGCAGTATGAACAACCCAAACCTCTTGCGTGTATACCAATGACTTTTTTATATCTCTTGCTCACTTCTACATTTTCTCCTTCAGTTTCAGAAGAACAGGTTGCCCTTTTTTTTTTCCAAAGTAGCCACTAATTTTATTCTACATTAGACTATCAATTACATCTTTCTTTGGCACACTCAACTTTGCTCTCTTGACTGGTTTATTCCTCAGAGATATAAGTATACTGCTGTAAATCGTCTTTCTCCATAGTGTGGTTAAGAGTCTCTTCATCTGCCAACCATTGTTCAAAACACCAATCAGCCTTCCACCAATACTTGTCTGAATATCCAGGAGCAAATATTAACAGTAACCTTTTAATAGACTCTTACTAGTCATTGTATAATTCAATGTAGATATTCAGACTTTGAGGTCCTTCTTCCATGGACTTCCATACCAAAGTTCTATTTTAGTCCTCCTCTCAATTCTCCAAACATTTCTAAATTCTCATTCTTATTTTCTATTGCCTTTTCTGGAGAAAAACCAAATACCAATGATAGCCAGGGTTATAGTCTCAGTGTTTACGTTATTTATGTGGTCTCCCTAAATCTCATCTCTGACAATGTCTTCAAATTTCATATATATATATATATATACACACACAAATAGATCCCACATATTTACATCTGAGCAAGCCTACTATCCTGAGTCCCCAACTTTTACAACTGCCTGTTATATATTTCCACCTGGATGTCCTACTACTGCCCACAAACTCTTCCCTTTCTTTACCCCTACATCCAAAATATCGAGAACTCTTACCTATTTTATATCTTCAAGGTTTCTCAAATATTTTATAATCATGCACTTTGAAGACATGGACAGAAATAAGATTGTTTAGGGAGACCATATAAATAACATAGAAACTGAGACTATAATCCTGGTTATTATTAAAATTGTGTTGGTCTCCAGAGGGCGAAGCAATAGAAGAATGAGAAAAAAGTGGTCTAAGAATTGAGAGGGGGTCCAAATACTTCCGTGAGTGCCTTAGCTCTGACTCTTACTATATTTACTGGAAATTTTGAAACAGCCTCCCAGCTGCTCTCCCTGCAGCTAGTCTTGGCTTCTTTAATTTGTTCTTTTTTATCATCAGAGTTGACCTTTCTAAGATGCAAATATAACCATTATTCTCTTCCTTAAAGGATTGTCACTGATTACTGTTTTTTATAGGACAAAATTCAAATTCTTTAGCAAAATGTACAAGAATACTTGTTGATGTTTCATGTATCTGCTTATCTCTCTACACATAATGTACCACCCAGTCACTCCTAACTTTACATGTTTAACAATTATTTTGTTAATCATATAAGTTAGAAATGACTAGGATATGCTGTAATAACCAACCTCAAAATCTTAGTGGCTAATTACAGCTAAGTTTAATTTTTGTTTATGTAATATGTTAATGGAAGGTCATTTAGAAACTCTTTTTTACATCCCCTCACTCTGGAATCACCATCTGAAGAACTGTTGGTTATCACTGCAGAGGTATAAACAACATGGCAAATAATACACTAGCTCTTCAAGTTTCCACCTGGAAGCGACACATCTCACTTTATTTCATGAATCGTTGCCCAAAGTAATTTACATTGTCATGTTTAACATCAAAAGAAGTGAGAAACTACATTCCTGCAATGGATCTCTAAGGAGGAATCCTAGAATACATGATAAAAGCCTCAATTGAAACCTCACAGTAATGGCAACCACACACTAGTGGAAGCCACAAATTCAATGGAAATCTCACACAAATTGTTTGACCTGGAATTTTCTTCCCCTTTTTTATAAGGTACAGAAATTAAATTATCTTTTCTTTTTTCTGAGATGGGTTTTCGCCATGCTAATAAGGCTGCTCTCAAACTCCTGGAATCAAGCCACCTATCCTCCTCGGCCTCCCAAAGTGCTGAGATTACAGGTGTGAGCCACCACACCTGGCCCTTAAAAATCTTGAAAATATCATTTCACCTATTCTATAAAACATTTTTCTCACCGGTTTCTAGGACTTTCAGTGTATTCTGTTCATATGTATACTATGATATTCAAAGTAATTCAGTGCACTTGATAGATTGCCTTTCTGTCTTCTCCCGCAGACCATGAGCTATGCACTATTTTGTTGTCTCTACCATTAAATGCCATACTAGGTGCATAGTAGGTGCCCACTATGCAGTTAGATACATAAATATTGTGTGGTAGAATACTATTTAGAAACAATAATCTGTGTTTTCCTTCTAACTCATAACAAAAATATATTTGATCATAAAGTCTAAATACCACTTTTCTAGTGGTTCAGGGAAAAAAACTGAAAGCATATTTGTAAGAAAGCCTATTTTATCCTCAGACCAGATAGATATGAGACACCAGGAGCTGGGAAAAAGGCAAGTGGAGGAAAGTATCAGTTAGGAAAAGAAGGAAAGCTTCAGAGACTGTTTTCCCAGAATTAAGCATCTATCACACACACAAGTGGGGGATATTAAAGCAGTTAACCTTCTCTTTGCCATCTGGTAAAGACCATTATTATTTTTTTAAATAATTTCAACTTCTATGTTAGGTTCAGTGGATACCTATGCAGGTTTGCCACATGTGTACATTATGTGATGCTAAAGTTTGGGGTGCGACTGATACTGTTACTTAGGTGGTGAGCATAGTGAGCATAGTACACAATAGGTAGTTTTATAAACATTACCCCAGTCTCTTCTCCCCCACATAGTCTGCAGTGTTTATTGTTGCCATTGTTATGTCCATGAGTACCCAATGTTTATTTTCCTCTTAAAAGTGAAAATGCACAGTATTTTTTTATCTGTTCCTGGGCTAATTAGATTAGGATAATGGCCTCCAGCTACATCCATGATTCTTCAAAGGAGCTCATTTTGTTCTTTTTTATGGCTGTGTAGTATTTCATGGTATATATATGCCACATTTTCTTTATTCAATCCATCATTGATAGATACGTAGATTGATGCCATATCTTTGCTATTGTGAATAGTACTGAGATTAAAGTACAAGTATATGTGTCTTTCTGTTAGAATAATTTATTTTCTTTTGGATATATACACAGCAATGAAATTTCTGGGTCAAATGGTAGTTTAAGTTCTTTGAGAAATCTCCTTCTGACTGGAAAATCCTTATTCTATGCCAGTCAGAAAATGTCATCCATCAGTTATTAAGCTAAGATGATGCTTACTCATGAATTTACTCAAATTCAATT
>PVKP010031110.1:0-27303 GCA_004027715.1 Plecturocebus donacophilus | reverse complement strand
TATATATATACATATATATATATATATTGAGCTGGTACCTACCTCTCCAGTTCCCCAACTCCTCTCATCCTCCTAGTACTTGGTGTAAAATTTAGGGGGAAGAGAAAATAAAAGAGGTAGACTTTGATAACTACTTAAGTTAGTTGCAAGAACACTTAATCCTGTGAAAGAAGTAAAAACAGGAATATTGTCACCAAATAATAAACACTGATAATATAGGGGACCAGCCAGCTAAGAGTTAACTTTCAGACTCTAGCATTAAATTGGGTGTTCCAATTTCAACCTTTGCACTGACTTAATCAGTTAACTTTCTGCCTAATTAACTCAACTTTCAGATGTGACTATACATAAACATCCCATATGGACTGTGAGTCTATTTCCCCATCTAATCAGAAGGTATAAAACTGCTTATCGGCATATAACTGATAACTTAAAGAAAAATATAGGAAGTGAGGTATGTATTTGAATAGAAATGTCATATTGATACAAATGTTACCTGAACAAAATGATGATTTTAAAGATGGTAAGCAAGAAAAGAATATATAACATGCCAGTTAAATAATTAAAACATCATCTCCTCTGAATGAAGAATAAAAACACACTGGATCCTCACTTCATTGCTATCTTTGGGGCTTCTGTCCCGTGATCACTTTCACAGTGGGCCTGTGTTGTAGGTCTCCAAATAGCAATAAATGAACCTTTGGCCATAAAATCATGTTAGATGGAATTCAAAACAAAGAATTCCATATCAAATTATCCAACTATTTTTGTAAGACTTCAGGTTTAGTCTGTTTATTTTTCTTTGCACACCCTGTCCCCAAAACTTTTGAGAGTGCTAAAAATGATACAAAACCCAAGAAGATAACAATAATAAAGTAGAAGGAACAGAAGGAAGGAAACCGAAGATGGGGCCATAAAATAGAGCCAGTCAACAGGTTAGTAATATGCATAACCAGGGTACCCGTGTGTACATTTACACACGTATGGACCATAGATGCTGAAAGCCACACTACAGAGCAGCCTGGTCAAGAAACAAATACATTTCACAGATGACAACCAACTTTTCCTGGTATTAAGACCAGAAAAAAGAAAAACATGCTTGAGTTCTTTGTGAAAAGATAAACTATGTGGTACAATAAACAACGTCCTTAACGTCGTGATGCGAAGTTTCATAAGGCTTTTCCTGAAATTGCTCCTCTCCAGGGGGAGCCTAGTTAAATTTAAATTTCAGATAAACAAAGGAGACATATGTACACTAAACAATTATTCATTGTTTATCTATGATTTGAATTTCAGTGGGCACTTGTAAATTTGCTAAATCTGGCAACTGTGGATGAAAGCCTCTTATCAAAATACATATCCCTACCTCTGTGCATACATATAGCCCTGATGAAAATATATGATGACATCATGCAGGGACCAGCCCAGATCAGTGCTATGGCTTAGTGAGTTCATGTACCTAAAAATATTCACCCACACTCAAAAATTAAAACACTTGATGGGAAAGCACTTTTGGGAGAGTTGAGGACTGGTGGAAGTTCTATTAAAAGTGCAAGGAAATTGACTATTTTGGCAGATAATTACTGCTTACCTACAAACAAATTGTGAAACAAATTTGTGGAACAGTTAGTGTTTTAGCTTGTTTACTTTTTTTTATTGGTGTGGTATAAATGATAGGGCACTGACATAGTTTAATATCTTAAATTATATATATACAGTTAATATCTTAAAATAGAACTTCTAACCAAAATAACAGATGTGAGAACCTAGGAAGATATTCCAAATGCATTTTAAAGTATTAATTATTGATTTTAAAAAATTTATAAAAATAACATTGCAAAAATTTTTGCATTTTTGCTTAAAATGTTTTTGATCTGGCTGTATAATAATATCTCAAAGCTCATGAATATTTCTAAACTGTTTTACTGTTTAATAATTAGTTAATATTATTTATATTTTCTAGTATTGTCTTAATTATCTAATATTAGACATTAATATGAGATAACTAATTAAACTACTCAGTAAAACATTTTAAAACTAAATGTTGATGCTTAGAAAGTGTATTATCAAAGCCATTTAATTTCCTTCCTCTTTGTCGATGAATTGCTCTTATCATGGTTGATTGTTAATATTAGGAAGAACAAATATAGATACTTAGATCATCTAATAACTTTTTCTGTTAATTTTAGTATGAAGCAGTTAAACTGCATTTTCTCAATGTAATTACTTAAATACAAAATCAAAATATAAGACTTAATTTTCTGTTTCCTCACAACCAACTCAATACATATTCTAAAAATAGTTTTAAAAATCTGAATCCCAAAATTTTGTATCTGTAATAAAATTAATTCCCAATATGTTTGAATTTAAAATTATTCCCTGATTTGATATTCAAGAATTTTATAGAACTTACTAAACATAATATTTGAACATTTCTCTCAGAACATAAATCCTGACCATAATTAACTTGACAATGTCTCTATTGATGAATACACTTACTTTGTTTCTCACCTTTTGTTTTAAAACACTGCTGCCCAGATCATCCTTGCAAATCGGTTTTGTACATGTGTATAGCTGTGCATGGAGTCCTAGAAGGTCAATCACGGGTTCAAATAGATTCCCCAGTTTTACATTTAATAGAAATTGCCAAATTGCCCCTAAATAAATTAGATAAATTTTCTGTATAGCTAAGGAGTAGGAGAATGCTGACCAGCATCCTAGTAACGACATGGTTAGTAACTGAAGGTTTTAACTTTTTCCAGTATTATAGGTAAAAGAAACAGTATCTCCATCTTTTTTTTTTTTTTTTTTTTGAGATGGAGTCTCTCATTGTCTCCTAGGCTGTATGCAGTGGTGTGATCTCGGCTCACTGCAACTTCCGCCTCCCTGTTCAAGTGATTCTGCTGCCTCAGCCTCCCAACTAGCTAGGATGACAGGCGCATGCCACCACACCCAGTTAATTTTTTATATTTTTGGTAGAGATGGGGTTTTGCCATGTTGGTCAGACTGGTCTTGAACTTTTAACTTCAAGTGATCCACCTGCCTGTGCCTCCTAAAGTGCTGGAATTACAAGCACGAGCCACCGTGCTCAGCCTTCTCCATCTTATATCAATTTGGAATTCATCGATTATGAATGCAGCTGTAGTTGATACTTGTCAATTTTCAGCTCCCGGCATTCATACTCCATGCTCAGCTCCCACTCACACTTCCCATTGCTGTGGGATCACCTTTTGAAGATGGCTCCATTGTGTGTCAGTGGGTAGGAGGTAGAGTCCAGCAAGGGCGGTGGATACAATGTGGCTTACCCTTGGACAATATGACCCTCTTCTGGACACTGATTCTTGAGAGAGTGACCCAAGGGCGATGGCGCAGGTTGGAGCCACAGCTACAGCAGTGGCAGCTGCTACATGAGTGTGTGGTGGCTACAGCGGGATGTTGTCTGTGGTCCTTGCAGCACAGTGCTCCAGAGCTCTGTGGCCCTGGTCTAGTTTGGAACATAAGCTGCTATGCTCTGAGCCCCGGAGACTTTTCCAATGCATTCAGTTCCTCTTTAAGATAATCAATGTATTCCTTCTCCTTGCAACCACAAATGCTGCCACGATTATATAGAGGTTCATCATAATATTCCTTTAAATAGAGAAACCTTTAAATAGTGAATCCTTTCAGTGCATGAAGATGATTTATCAAATTATAATCGGTTTATCAAATTCCCAGGAATTAATCTACGGTAGTAAGCAAGATGAATCTAAATGTTAAAAGAATGATTAGAGTGAATGCAACCAGAGAACAATCATTCAGCTCTCAGTAAGACTGGGCATTTTTTTAACAAAAAATGTTACATCATAACATAAATTGGGAGTGCACACACAATGCGCAAATGATGTTCAGAACTTTCAGTACAGGACAGGGTCATGAGAACTATTATCTATTGATCTTTGGCTTCCAAGATTAGAAAAAATAAAGACTTGGGCCTTAGTAAAAATACTTCCATTTCAAATTAGTAACCAGCTAGCAAAAAGCAAAGTATTTGCCTTATTTGTATTTGGACTGTACCTGTGCCAAGTAAGTAGATAGCACTCCCCATGGTCTGCTGTTCTGCCAGGTGTAGAGCCCAGGCAGGAGCCATCCAAGGAAACCTGGAGTCCCATGAGTACTGCTATTGTGCCATTAGGTGGGGGAATGCCCTGTTGGCTTCCAGGGCCTCCCAACTATAGCCGACCACGTACATCTTGTTAGGTCACAGTTGCAGCCTCTTGTGTTCTGCGTGCACTTCAGTGTTCCTAATACTGTAACCCCAGGTCTTTGGAAGATCTCACTGTGTCTACTTCAGGAAAATTTGTAGCATTCATTGCACAAATTCCTTGTGTACTATAAGGTACTATTTCTGTTCTCTTATCATGGTTGCATACATACTACAGCAACTGCCCCCATTGAAGTGTAGTTTTGAATTTTGATTATTTCTCCCCTTCTCTCTATGTGTCTCTCTTTCTCTTTCTTTCTCATCTATCTGTCTCTATATATACATCCCCCCCTTTGGCAGAAGCAATCTTTTATTGATATATAATTTACCTATAATAAAATGCATAGATGTTAAGGTTTTAAGTATTTAGCCTGATTAGTTTGGTGAATTGTATATACTCATTTAACCATCATCCACAAGTAAATGGCATTTCCCAAACCCCAGGAAAGCCTCTCATGCCCCTTTCTAGTCAATTCTACAACCTTCCTTCAAGAGAAAACCACTATTTTAATTTTTATCACATAGATGTGTTCTGGCTATATTGGCCTTTATATGAATTGAATCATATGACTTTTTTGTTATGTTTCTGAAGTTCATCCAAATTGGTGTGTGTGTCAGCAGATTGTTTCTTTTCACTGAGAAGCATTTTACTCAGACTCAGTGTGTGTGAATGAACACACCATAATTTATTGATCCACCCTCCTGTTGATGGGCATTTGAGTTGTTTCCAGTTAGAGACAATTATGAATGAGGCTACCATAACATTTTTCTCTAAGCCTTTTTTTGGACATATGGTCTTTCCTTCTCTTAAGTAATACCTAGGAGTAAGATCTCTGGGTCATGGAGTAAGTTTAACTTTATAAGAAATTGCAAAATACATCTCCAATGTGGTTGAACGTTGTTATACTCCTACCACCAATAGATGAGAGTTCCAGTTGCTTCACTTACTAACATTCAACTTTGTCAAATTTTTCTATAAGAGTCACACTAGTGTATGAAAAACAGTATCTCATTGAGGTTTTAATTTACATTTTCTGATGGTTAATGATATTGAGCATCTTTTCATGTGTTATTGATTATTTCTATACCTTCTTTTGGGAAATATTTATCCAAATCCAATAGGGTGGCCTTTCTTAATTAGGTTTTGTGTTTTTATGATTGTGTTATATGAGTTATGTGTTTGGGATTCAAGTTTTTGCCCAGATATGTGTATTGCAAATTTTGTTTCAAAATGTCATTATCTCCTAAAGAAAAATGTTAAATAAATGTCATAACCATTTTCTAGGGTAGCTAGGCCAAAATAATTAATGTTACAGAACTATATATCAGGCATTTATTGACAGAAGCTTTCTGTATAACAAACTACTCCAATCTTCAGTGGCTTAAAATAATACGCTTTTATTTAGCCACCAAGAGCGTGGCTTGATTGGGCTCAGCCAAAGCATCTTGGCTGATGTAACTGTGCTCCGTGGTCTCATTCTTCTCCTGGAGTCAGCAGGCTAGCAGAGCCTAGTCTTCTCATGGCGTGGCTGAGGCATAAGAGAGCTAGCAGAAACATGCAAGGCCCCTCGAATCGTAGACTCAGAATGACACAGTGTTACTTTCACATCATTCAATTGCCCCAAGCTTGCCTCGTGGTTGAAACCAGGTTAAGAGATAGAGATATATGCCCTGCCCACAGTGAGAAAGCATTGCTAACTTACTTGAAAAACGGCATAGATACAGAAATGAAGAATGGTCAGTAATTAATGAAATATATCACAGACGTAAAAGTCATGTTTACAAGTGTGTTTTCCAAGAATTTATGACTCAAAATAGGCATTATGAAATAATTTGCACCTTAATTCTCTCAACCTAATTTCTTACTTCCATTTAGTCTTTAACTAGTCCTAAGACAATTTGCTAATTTATGAATTAACTAATTCAAAAATTATTTAGAATATTTCTTATAAGCCAGGGGTCATACTAGGTTCTCTTACAACAGCGGTGATCAAGACAACCAGACTTTCTGTAATTCAGAAGTGGATCCAGACAACTAAGTGGAAACTTTCATTTCAGTGGGATGCTACAGGAGCCAATTAGGCAGACTCATGGTACAAAGCAAGATTTTACAAAGAAAATGCCATCTAAGCTACGAATTTAAAAGGCAAATAGATATGAAATGGAAAGGCAAAGGTAGAGAGGAGGTATGTTAGCATGTGCAAGAGTTATGGAGGGCATGATGGCTTAGAAGTTAAAGCAGTTAGACGTAGCATAGAGTTTGAGTGGAGAAATTATTGTGGCCACACAATGGATTGCAGAATTAGAGAAATAGTACATAGAGAGGCTATTATGGTACTCTAGACTAGAGATGCTGCTTGAGCAAATAGGACGAAGAGACGTGAATAGATTCCAGTGATATTTGGAAGTGATAGTGAGAAGACCTGGAGTTTGACTTGATATGGTATACGAAGAAGAGAGAGAAACCAAGTATAATGTCAAAGTTTCTTAAGCAGGCAAATAGATGGTCTTGCATTTAATAAAAGGAGGATTTGAGGCAAGGGTCACAGTGGATTTAAGGAACAGACAGATAAGACATTTGTTTCTTTTTTTAAAAAAATATTTCATTCTGGCAAGAATACTTAACATGAACTCTGCCATCTTAACAATTTTCCAAGTGTACAATACAGTATTGTTAACTGCAGAAACGATGTGGTACAGCAGACCTCTAGAAGTATTCACTTTGCAAAATTGAAACTTTATGCCCCATTGATGAGCAGTTATCCGTTTCCCCCTACCCTTACCCCCTAGCAAGCAACATTCTACTCTTGGATTCTGTTTGACTATTTTAGATGCCTCTTATAAGTAAAATCATGCAGTACTTGTTCTTGTGACAGGCTTATTTTACTTAGCATAATGTCCTTAGGATTTATTCATGCTGCTGCGTATTTCAGGATTTTATTTTTTAAGGCTAATTTTCTATTGTAGGTTGTGTTAGTCTGTTTTCACACTGCTATAAAGATACTACTTGAGACTAAGCAATTTATAAGGAAAAGAAGTTTAATTGACTCACAGTTCCTCAGGAAACTTACAATCATGGCAGAAGGCAAAGGGGAAGCAAGGCCCATCTTACATGGTGGTAGGTGAGTGAGAGAGAGCGAGAGAAGAAGAAGGACAAGAAGAAGAAGGAGAAGGAGAAGGAGAAGGAGAAGGAGGGGAAGCGGAAGGGGAAGAAGAGGAAGAGGAAGAAGAAGAAGAAGAAAAGAAGAAGTAGTGGTGGTGGTGCCAGACACTTATCAAACAATCAGATCTCATGAGAACTCATGAAATCACATGAACAGCATGGTGGAAACCACCCCCATGATCCAATCACCTCCCATCAGGTCCCTCCCTTGACATGTGGGGATTACAATTCGAGATGATATTTGAGTGGGAACATAGTCAAACGATGTCACAGGTATGCATCACATTTTCTTTTTCTGTTCACCTGTCAATGAGCATTTAGTTTGTTTCCACATCTTGACCCTTGTGAATAGTTCTATAATGAACCTGAGAGTGCTAATATCTCTCCAGGATCCTGATTTCAGTTCTTTTGGATGTATACCCAGAAGTAGTATTACTGGATCATATGGTAGGTGAATTTTAAATTTTTAAGGATTCTTCATACTTTTTTCCCACAGTGGATGCATCATTTTGCATTTTCACCAACAGCATATAAGGATTTCAATTTCTCCACATCCTCAACAATAATTTATGTCTTTTTTGGTTTTAAATAACAGCCATCGTAACAGCTGTGAGGTGAGATCTCATTGTGGTTTTGATTTGCAATTTTCTAATCATTAGTGACCTTAAGCATTTTCTCACAAACTTGTTGACAATTTATATGCCTTTATTAAAGAAATGTCTACTCAAGTGTTGAGCTTATTTTTTAATCAATTTCTTTTTTTTTATTTCTTTTGCTATTGAGTTGCATTAGTTTCTTAATACAGAATATTTTGAAAATGAATCCCACAAGCTTTGCAAATATTTTCTCTCATTCTGTAGGTTGCCTTTTTACTTTATTGATTGTTTCCTTTACTGTGCAGAAACTTTTTCATAAGATGTAGTTCCACTTGTCTATTTTTACTTTGGTTGCCTATGCTTTTGGTATCATATCCATGAAATTGTGTCCAAGACCAATGTTGTGAAGCTTTTCTCTTGTGACTTCTTCTAGGAGTTTTATAGTTTCTGGCCTTATTGCTTAGGTCTTTAATCCATTTTCATTTGATTTGTGTGTATGGCATAAGATACAAATTCAATTTTATATTCTAAAAATATTAAGTAACCTGTTACATATCCAGGAGGCACTGTCTTGAAGTTAACCACAGATATGAATCTGAAGTTCAGTGGAGAGTTTAGGGCTAGTGGTAGAGCTGTGCATCCCAAGGATGATAGGACCTGAATATCAGGGGAGAAAGTGAAAACACTCACAGAAAATACAAGAAGAGGTCAGAATGGTGAGGAACATCAACCAACAGCTCAACAATTAAAGGTGGGACAGATGAAGGGACACTGTCATGGAGACTAAGAAGGTATAGTCAACGTCATACTAGGAATGCTTTGGAGGGAGTATGGATGCCTGTATGGAGGAAGAAATCAAACAGAAAAGAGCAAGGGAGTAAATAGTGTAGTGTGGTTCTTAACACTATCCAAGAGAGGGAGATGTGGAGCTCATACAGAAGAACAAAATTTCTGTCCTGTTTGGGATAGGAATTGAAGTACCCCTTCTGTTGTAGCTGAAGGGAAAGAGAAAAATATCCGTATGGAAGAAAATAAATTGTTAATCTGGTATATGGGAGAAAATTCTTGTTGATAGTTTCTCTGTTTTTTAGGAAATAGAGGGTAGACTAGTGTTGAAGAAGAGGTGAAGTATTATGTTTAAACAAACTAGATAAGTTAGAAAATCCTCCCAAAAATTGAGAGAAGAAACTAAGAAAACCTGGTCCTTTTTTTGGTAGCATTGAGCACCCAGGAATGGTGGGATATCATGAGTTTATCATGTTCCAAATCTTAATGGCTGTGCTATTTGCCAGCAGTGTTTGGGTGTATGTGCAGAGAAAGCAGACATTTGGCCTGATTCAGGTAAGTGTTCCCCCAACTGTGGAGCCAGAAGAACAATGAAACAAGAGATTTGAGGATACATGATTCTATTTTTTGCTCAAAACCAACTCCTTATTCTATAATTTTAACACTTTCCAAGAATTGATTGAAAATTCAGAATTTAGTGTTTTTTATGCTGTTCAAAATCAATCAATTCCTTGGTCAATGTTAACAAAAGAAAAATGAGTTTTCTCTTAGCATTTCATGTTTAATTGCTGAATGCCCTGTTGACATTCTTACATTTGTTTTGAAGTGACTTCAGTGGAAGTAGTGAATATATTGGCTTTACTTATTCCCCATGACCAAATACCTAGGACATATTTATATAATGATCAGCCAATTCACCACGATATTTCCAAAATGTTTGAAAATTTTATATAGATTAAGATTTTGTATGTTACTACATCTACGGAGGAAACACATCTCTAAATGGGCATCCTGTCTGGCATAGCCTTTTGGATGGAGGTACAACTATGCCTAAGGAAGCAGTTTCCCACTTCCCAGAATGTAAATAACCTCAAGACAGAAAAACACTGAGATGTTGGTGAAACACATGAGCATGCTATTAGATTTATACAGTATGACAAAGCATCTTGTGAACAGTAAATCATGAATTGTTTAAATGGCATTTAGCATACAAGGTGGAACTCAGATACAAGTAGAAGAATGTAGGTCTACTTACTGAGACAATTACATCATCTAATAAAAAAAATATAAAGAAGTGGGCTCCTGTCTTCCTATTACAACCCAAGAGAGGAACTGGTTCCACAGCTTTGTTTGATGTCAGTGAATTATGCAACAGTTTTTAAGAACTAGTTCTTAAATAGTAAGGACTGGATTGTACTACAGTCATGTTTCTCGAAAGTCAAAAACTTGTACTTTCTGTTGGATGTACACATGGCAAGAGAGCCAAAATACTTTATATGCTTTGATTGTCTTCACAATCTAACCATGGCTTAGTCAGGCAGTGAGCTCCATCAGTTGTTAATGATTTAAATATAGCTAAATAATTTGTTCTTGTGAACACAATCTTAATTGCTATTTTTAGATAAATGGATATTTTCATTTTTCCCTTGTAGTCTAACTCCAAGTTTTCCTTGTCGTCATTGTAAGCGTAAATCTCATAATATCTTCTCTTTGGAACCAAAGCAAATGATGTAATGATATTAAGAAGAGAATAATCAGAGAGAATTTTCAGACAAGATGAAAAAACGGTAAAACCCTGGAATTAGATGTGGACTGGAGTATAAAGAAAAGGAAGCATGCCTCCTTGTTTAGATAGGGAAAAGTTATGGGAGAGCAAATATTTATATCAATATCTAAGATAAAAAGATGGATAGAGCTAGGTGTATATTAACACCAGGTGGAATCCCTTTTTCACTTGTCATTACACAAGTAACTGAAGTTGGAAAAATAGTAAGGACATCATTGTGTGAGTAAATATAGAAGAGGGGAAAAAACTGCTGGGGTTTCTTTTCTGATTTTGCTTCCTCTTTATCAACAACCCTGGTGATTCTTATCATAGCGAACAACCTTTGTGTTTCATCTGCTTTTGTGCTTAGTCACTGTAGCCTCCTGTCTGCAGCTGTTTTCTCTACCAGAAGCAGGCAGGGTTGTGAGGTCTTCAGAAAATAGGGCATGCAGGACAGCAGGTGCCAATGTCAGTAAAGGCCCTGCCTGTCTCCCTTGCTGAGAATCCAGGCCATGCCTGAGCTAGGGTATGTGTGTGTGTGTGTGTGTGTGTGTGTGTGTGTGTGTGTGTGTGTGTGTGTGTGTGTGTGTGTTGCAAAACAAAGTTTCTTGGGCTTAGCTTGATTTCATTTTAGCTTCTGAGTGAGCTTGTATTTTACATGGAAAATGGACAATTCTTTATTTTCCATAGGTCAGGAGGCTGTTACTACATTCTGTGGTTCCAGAAAAATAATTTTCATTTCTCTTCTGTCCTTATCTGTGTAAATGTCATATTTTTTAACAGTCTAATAGTGTGTAATCTATGTCTGAAATTCTGAATGTCTGGAATTCTGTTTTATTCACATAGTTTTTTTTTCTTTTTTTCCTTTCTTTCTTTCTTTTTTTTTTTTTTTGACATAGTTTTGCTCTTGTTGCCCAGGCTGGAGTGTAGTGCCATGAACTTGGCTCACTGCAACCTTCGTCTCTTGAGTTCAAGTGATTCTCCTGCCTCAGCCTCCCGAGTAGCTGGGATTACAGACACCAGCCACCATGCCTAGCTAATTTTTTGTATTTTTAGTAGAAACGGGTTTTCACTATGTTGGCCAGGCTGGGTCTAAAACTTCTGATTTTGGATGATCTGCTCGCCTCGGCCCCCCAAAGTGCTGGGATTAACAGGTGTGAGCCACCGCTTTTGGCCCTTCACATAGTATTTTTATTGAGATCATACATCATATGAAAAAATTCCCAGTCAAACTCCATAGATACCTGAAAATAAATATTTAAGGAACACTAACTGAATGATCAAAGTACCAAGAGTCATTTAGCCAAATGGGAAGAGACCAAGTTAAGAGTCAGAAGGCAAGATTCTTTATGTGGGGTTGGCATTGATCCTTGAAGAAGTCAGTGAATTCCTTTTGTTTTGTTTTGTTTTCTGAGACAGAGTCTGTCTCTGTTGCCCAGGCTGGAGTGCAGTGGTATGATCTCGGCTCATGCAACCTCTGCCTCCCAAGTTCAATTGATTCCCCTGCCTCGACCTCCCAAGTATCTGGGATTAGAGGCATACGTTAACATGCCCAGCTAATTTTTGTATTTTCACTAGAGACGGGGTTTTAACATGTTGACCAGGATGGTCTTGAACTCCTGTCCTCAGGTGGTTCACTCTCCTCTGCCTCCTAAAGTGCTGGGATTACAGGTGGGAGCCACTGCGCCTGGCAAGTCAATGCATTCTTAAGGATCTCATTCTCTTCAGATGTAAATGCATGTATTGCAATGGAACAGACAGGGAGTGTGTATGCACGTGTGCCCGTTTTTTGTATGCGTGTATGATCCTGAAGACCCAGCTCTTTCTGCTTCCAGTCAGATATCCGGAGTTTAGCTTAGGAAAGGATAGGAGTTGAAGATACCATTAGTTAGAACCAGGATGTGGATGTTGCCTTTTCTTGCTGGCACTGTGGAGGCTGTTACCTCCCCTGTAAGTACTACTAAAATGCTTCTGAATGCTTTCCATTCAGTGATTCATTTGGCTACAGTTCATGAGCTTGGATCACCTGGTTCACCCTTGTGATGTAACTACTAGACATGAACATCTGGGAAAACAGTGTCTCAGGCCCAGTGAAACTTCTCACAGGCAGCCTCTTTGATGGTTATAGTGTGTGTGTTCCTAATAAAGCGCTGTTGCAACTCTTTTCTGCTAACCTTTAACTTCTAGGACTGCAGGGAATTCTTGGCAAATTAAACTACTAGCTTCTGAGCTCAACAACTTTGTCAAAGTGTTTCATAGTTGGAAATGAATCTGAGTGAATTTAATCTAAAACTTAAACCTAGATAGGCCTGAATTTAAATCTGAGTAGTTATGAAATTAAGTACAGTGGAATTGAAATTAATTTCTGATTATCATATCTGATAGGATTTAGCCATTCTTGATGTTTATCATACCTAAAGATCCAAAGGAATATAGTGGTTCCTCTGAAAGTTGAAATTGAAGAAAACTTTTTTTAAGCAAAGGAGGCCGGGCACAGTGGCTCACGCCTGTAATCCCAGCACTTTGGGAGGCCAAGGAGAGCAGATTGTGAGGTCAGGAGTTCGAGAACAACCTGACCAATATGGTGAAACCCTGTGTCTACTAAAATACAAAAATTAGCCAGGTATGGTAGCACACACCTGTAATCCCAGCTACTCAGGAGACTGAGGTAGGAGAATCGCTTGAACCCAGGAGGCAGAGGTTGCTGTGAGCCGAGATCATACCACTGCACTCCAGCCTGGGTGACAGAGACTCTGTCTCAAACAAAACAAAACAAAACAAAAAAGCAAAGACAAATAGTGAATTGAGTACACAGTATAGACTAGTATTCTGGAAAATTACCCATTCTCATCCATTTTTTAATATCCTTTTGGTTGATTGGTTCCTTATGGAAATAACCTACAAGAAGTTATAAAAATAAAAGTAAGATCACAAGTTACTTTTGAATCATTGACAATTGATATTGTTAGGCTCTGTGTCCCCACCTATATCTAATCTTGAATTGTAATCCCCACATGCTGAGGGAGGGATTTGGTGGAAGGTAATTGGATGATGGGGGTGGTTTTCCCCAGGCTGTTTTCACAGTAATGAGTGAGTTCTCACAAGGTCTAATTGTTTAATAAGCAGCAGTTTCCTCTGCTCTCTCTCTGTCTCTGTCTCTCTCTTTCCTTCCACCATAGAAGAACTGCTTGCTTCCCCTTTGCCTTCTGCCATGACTGTAAGTTTCCTGAGACCTCTTAGCCATGCTTCCTGTTAAGTCTGTGGAACTGTGAGTCAATTAAACCTATTTTGCTTATAAATTACCCACTCTCGGGTAGTATCTTTATAGCGGTGTGAAAACGGGCTAATACAACAATTTAAGTACCTTTAATCCACTCCTGATCACACTTGTGAAGGAGTTACATTACTATCAGTCCACTGTTTGTTAAGAAAACTGAGGCCTAGTCTAATATATATTTTTATGATTCCCTGAGATTCAGATAGGATGCAAGTGTTATTGACCAATATTGTTGGCCATTATGCATTGCATCATGTGATACAGAGAGTCTTTGGTCTGGTAGGGATCACCTGGTACCATATAGGGTGGATAGTTGATATTTATTTAGTGTGTATTCTGTGCAGACCTATGCGAGGTGCTTATACATACATTTCCACAGTCAATCCTGACAGAGCTGTCTAAAGTAGGCCTTATTATTCTGATTTCATAAATGAAAAAATTAAAGTCTGAGAAGGTACAGAAATGTGACCATATTCTAAGTTGTTCATAAGTACTCTATTTTGTTTACCATTCATTCATTTTATTTCCTCTACTAATTCTAGGAGAAAAAAAAGATATTCAAATATAAAGTCAAAGAATAATTCAAGATAATGAACTGATAAGTATAAAATTTATATTTAATTGTCAAGGAATGGTAAATATAATACACACTGATAAATGACCAAGTCTAATATTTGATCAATTATTCCAGAAAAGCGGATACTTATAGAAGAACAATTTTACTCTTCAATAGAATTCTCAGTGAGTCTTACTGTAATGTGAAATTTCATTTCTAGGGCTATTGATTTTGCATATTTAGTCATTTGTTTTGATGATGACATACTGTCTTCATAAATTAATCTGTTTTTGAATGTTTATAGTCTATCCATTTCACTGAACACAAACTTTTACAATAGGAGAACATTATAATTATTATTATCATTATTTTTAATATAGGAAAATATACCCCATATCTGTTATGGGGTTATACTCCATATCTGTTATGACAGTTGGCCTGTCATGGTTTTCTCTTCAAAACTACTATAATACTTTTCATGAAGTTAAATCTTTATGCATAGCAGAAAATAATGCATATCAGAAAATATGCACCTACAATTAGCCTTAAAGAGTAAAACTTTCCTGATATTTGAAACATAATTTGTGTGGAAGCCAAGTCAGGTATCTTTGCAAACAGCATACCTAAATTATCTCAAATCTCTAAGCCCAGAATAAGCAAAATGTTCTCCATCTGGGACTGTGGTATAAACAGGAGGTATGTACTATTTTCTAAACATCAAAAATTGAAAATGTAAATAGTAGATTTACTAAATTAGAATCAATGTATAGAATTGTTCTGCATTAACTTCCACTTTTTCTTTCAAAAGAGAACATGCAGAACTCTTTCATTTCAAGAGAGAACACATAGAACAGGTGAGAGTGTAGAAAATGTCTTTGTCCTGGTTTCCTACAATCCTGATTTCATATTTATCAGGTTCATCCATTTTATATATCCCATTGCCAGAATACATTTGAGATCTAATTTTAATGTATTTATGATGTAAAATAAAAAGGTATAACTCATCTGGAAACATTTAATGAGGACCTGTTGTGCTAGAAAGACAGTCTTGGTCACTGAGACCAACAATACACAGCCCTAGAACTCAGGCAGCCAACGTGGAGTTGATTGCAATTTAAGTTTCATTTTAGAAAGATAGGAGAGGTTACATTTTGAATGAAAACTGTCTCATTTTGTAAAGGAAGCTTTGCGATTACTCCATGGTAAAGGGTAACATAAGAGTAAGGGCATTGGTCTTCACCTAAACAGTTGTGTGTACTTGCTTTCATACTCTTCATTGAGGTTTTCACATACATACGTGGACACTTTCCTTTCCTTTTTATTCAGTCAATTAATTTCTTATATTTCAACTTCCATATCACCCTTTCTAGGGATGGGAAGAGAGAGAGGGGAACCTGCCCACTGGGGTGTAAGTGGAGTGGCACTCTGTGGAGCCAATGGCTCTGGGACCTACAGTGGCATATTCAGAAGATCCGGACTGTGGTGACCCTGCCTACAGCTATGCTCAAATTCAGCTTTGCTGGAGTGGCTTTGCTCATTTGCCATAGATTTTGAACCTTGGCAAACTTAATAACACACCAAGAAGTGCTGTTTTGGAAAACCCACTCTGTGTGATGCAGAAAAATTTTATTATTCTGCTTATTGTATGCAAAAGAGAATATGGATATTCTGGAAAAATCATCAATTGCTTGAAGAAGCCTAGTTCTCTAACTACAGAAAGCGACCACTAGGATTAACTGTCTTTGGCATACAACATGGTCACTCCCATCTAAAGAGGAAGCCATGAGTGGGAAAAAGTTACAATTTGTGAGGAAACTCCCAGGACTCCTGAGTAGAAAAAGATAGCTCTTAAGCTAGATCATGCGTATCAGGTGGCCCAATTTCCTTTTCTTTATCTGGATACTTTTTAAGAATGAGGAACGCATATATGAAAGATGAAAGCAGAGTTTAGGAAAAACTGCAAAGAACAAATGTTTGACAGAATGGCAAGCAGAATGAAAAGGAACACTTTGAGAATGAAGTGGGAAATGACAGAGCCAGTGGTTGCCATTCACCGATGTTTTTCACTCATTCAAACACTGACTGAGCATTTGCAATGCGCTACTCCTCTGCCAAGCCCCATGACTCTATAGGAGCTTCAGTAGTAGCAGGGAGGCACACAGATAAACGGGTGGGGACAGTTACTGGTAAGTGTCATGAAGGAAGAGAGGGAGGAGACTCATGGATTGCCTTGTAAGAAACAAATGCAGGGCCATATAAAGCCATCTGCAAGGATTTTTCTGCTTAGGGTATTCCTCAGAATTTCAAAACTGACAAAACTCTCTCTAAGCAATGTCTGTGACCCAGAAGGAAACAGGTTTTAGAGCAAGATCAGGGTGTGTATTAGTCTGTTCTTTCACTTCTATAAATACCTGAGACTGGGTAATTTATAAAGCAAAGAGGTTTAATTGGCTCATGGTTCTGCAGGTTGTGCAGGAAGCATGGTGCAACATCTGCTTCTGGGGAGGCCTCAGGGAGCTTTTACTGATGGCAGAAGGCAACCCGGGAGCAGGCATCTAACATGGCAGGAGCAGGAGGACGAAAGGGGAGGTGCTACACACTTTTAAACAACCAGGTCTCACGAGATCTCACTCACTCTACAGTACTAAAGGGGGACGTTGCTAAACCATTCACTGTGCTAAATCTCCCAGCAGCCCCGACTCCAACCTCGGGGATTAGAATTCAACATGAGATTTGAGCAGGGACACAGATCCAAACCATATCATGGTGACGTATTTTTTTAACCTAGTGAATTCTAGCTCAGATTAAGCATTGGAAATTATTTGGAAATATTTTACTGAATACAGCACTTTATGCTATTTAAATCTTACTCTAAATTTTTATAGATATTTAAATGTATATGCTTAGATTAGGGATGTTACTTTTTAAAACAAATAGCATATTTTACTTAGGCATGGAAATCTGAAGAAATCCCAGGCTGTGGACCTATGCAAAAACCACTTGTGATCTACATCTTCAGTTGACAGATTTGAGCTTAAAAGGTCAGTATCTCACAGGCTGTAGGTTTCCTTCTAGAGTCAGAATTTTCTTCAGAGTTTGACTTGAGACTTGAGCTGTCATATAAGTTTTATGGCAATCTATAAGAAAATTAACTTCAATAGTTGATTGAGTGTCTATTACAAGTCTAAAAAATAAATTGAAAAAACATTTGTTGAATAAATAAATCAATGACTAAATATATCTCACAAATTAATAATATTAACTTTTTGCAGTCTTTTTCTCAAAACTCAAAGTATATATTAAAATAAACAAATATATATTACACACACACACACATATATTCAAAGAGAAAAAATTCTACTCTCGAATCTTCTATTTTTTCCAGTTCACTCCTCCTAATACTTCAGCTACCTCATTACTTGCCTCCACTGAGGCAGCTGAAAGCCATTGATCCTACCAGGGATCCCCACTTCCTATCTCAACCATGTCGGCTCTTCCTTCATACCTGGCATAACTTCCATGTTCCACCATATACTGTTCCTTGGCAGAAGCACTCGACCCTTCCTATATGCCTGATAAACCACAGTGTAGGTTAAGTCTGATCTCTGCTCACTCCATGTTTACACCTGTGCAAGTGAATCCAAAACACACAAGTGAGCTAACTGGTCCCATTTTAAATTTATGGTTACTAACCTCAAGTGGGTCCTTAATTCTGTTAGGAATCCAGAATTTATTCTCCCACATTTTCTCTTGCATTTTCTTTAATAAACATTTTATATTTTCATCTTTCTCCTCAAAATTCCAATGTCTCTTTCTTCATCCTCACTGTTAATGAAATATTGAAGCAATGGCACAAGAACTTTACCAAGCTCTCCTCATCGCATGTGCTCACCAACCTGTATGTGTGCCCTCCTTTTCCTGTTGCTGTGGATAAACTCGCTCTTAACCAAGCCCAATCCCTCAACCAGCTTCTAGATACTATCCCTCTCATCTTAATAAAACAGTGCCCTAGAGATTGCCTTTTTTCTCTTCTAAGTCATTTATTTTTCTATTTTCATCTGTTCATTTTCACAACTATGCAAATATGCTGTTATTTCTCCAACTTTTAAAATTTTTCTTTCTTTCTTTCCTTTTTTTTTTTTTTTGAGACAAGGTCTCGCTTTGTCATGGCTGCAATGCAGTGGTGCAATCTCGGCTCACTGCAACTTCTGCCTCCCAGGTTTAAGCGATCCTCCAGCCTCTGCCTCCCTAGTAGCTGTGATCTCAGGCATGTGCCACCACTCCTGGCTAATTTTTGTATCTTTAGTAGAGATGAGGTTTCATCATGTTGGTCAAGCTGGTCTCAAATTCCTGACCTCATGTGATCCACCTACCTTGACCTCCCAAAGTACTGGGATTACAGGTGTAAGCCACTGTGCCTGGCCAAAAATTTTCTTTCTTTAACTATGTGTTTCCCTCCAGCTAAAATCCTATACAGTAACATTCCTTGAACTAGATGTTGATCCTCACTATTTCCAGCTTCTCTCCTGCATAGCTTTCTTGAATCCACTTCTGTCAGGATTTTACACGTACTGCTCCACAGAAATTTTTCTTCTCAAGGTCCCCAAACTTCCATGACTTTAAACCAAAGGCCATGTGTTAAGTCTTCATCTTATGTAACCCATCAGTGGCATTTAGTATTGTTTTTCACTCTCTCGTCTATAGAATACTCTCTTTGTTTGGCTTCTGGGACATAGCACTCATATGAGTTTCTTCTTACTTTCTTAGTGCCCCTTCTCAATCTCTTTATAGGTTCTTAATCAGCTCCTTGGCCTCCAAATGTGGGTATGGTTCAGTCCTCCTATACTCACTTCATAGGTGATCTCAGTGCTAGCTATGGAACAGGTGGCCAGGTAACTGCTAAAGACCAGTACTTCCCTTTTTTAGTGTAGAATGGTTGCTTGGAAAAAACTGCTCAGCCAGAGATTGTATTTCCAAGTTCTTCTCACATCTAACTGTGACCACTAGTCTACTTCTTGCCAAGGGTGTATGAGCAGAAGTCGTCTGCACTCCCCAGAAGTTCTTATGTGCATCATTTCTTTGTCTTCCATACCAGCAGAGAGAAGATGCCAGTTGGGAAGTCTCTGTTAGCCTAGATTCCTGAATGACTTGTGGAGCAGAACCCCTCCTACAAACCTATCACTTTTTGCTATTGCGGACTGGACTTTAACTGAGTGAAAGATTTCTATTCATTTAGGTCACTAGGGTTTGGGGCTTGAATTTCAGCGCCATCATTTAGGGGCTGAGTTTCTCCGTAATAGCATAGTATTTTCATGGCTGAGTTTCTCCGTAATAGCATAGTATTTTCATAACTATTAATAAGATGCCAATTGATTGGTTGATGATCCAGTGATTTATATATCCATTCTGATCTTCTCCCCTAAACTTCAAGCCTGAATTTTCAACTGCCTTTGACATTTCCACTTAGAGATCTGACAGGTACCTTAAATTTACCACCTCCGAGGTTACTGACAGATATCTTCCCCACCTACCTCTTCCAGAAATTTCCCTGTCTCTGTTAAAAGCAACTCCATTCTTCTAGTCCTCAGAGCAAAATGGCCTACATTAACTTGAAAGGTTCCTCTCTTTCTCTCACCCTCCACATCTGACCTTTTAGTTATAATCACAGACCTGTCTTCAAATATATATTCAGAATTGAAACATCTCTATAATCTGACCACTTCTTATAACTCCTACTGTCACCAAATTGAGTCGAACTAGCGTCATCTCTTGCCTGGATTATTACAGAAGCCTTCTACCTTCATCTCGGTTTTTCCCCTTGCTCCCTTAAAGTGTATTCTCAATGCAAGAACTGAAGAAACCCTGTTAAAATAAAAGTTAGATAATCTCACTTGATTCTGCCCAGACCTTCCAAAGATTTCCCATCTTAGTGTAAAACTGATGTCTTTTCCAGGGCCTCCAGGATCATATGTGCTAAGGCCTCTGTTCCTTCCCTAATTCCCAAAACCATTGATATTTATTTCTCTTGTTGTGTCTCACATTCTAAGCACTCTGTAGCTATGTATGCATGGCCTAGAAGACTGGAAAGAGACTTGTATTTTATTATCAGCTTTCTCACTTAGACTGAATAGCTTTTGATCAACTTTCTTCATTTTTCTGTGTCTCACATTTCTTATTTCCTAAATAATATTGACCACATAAGATGGTTGTTTACTAGTAAGTAGAAAAACAATACTGGAACCTCTAAATTCATGGCAATGTCATAATTATCATCACTCTCATCCTCATCACCACCAACACTACCATCATGATTACCATCCTCACCCTCACCATCATCACCATCTGTATTACCATTATTGTATTTATTATCATTATTCTGTAGCATAGTATTAAGAGTGTAACTTCTGTGGTCAAATTACCTATATTCAAGTCTTTACTAGCTGTGTGGCCTTGAGCAAGTTACATAATTTTCCTGTCTTTAGCTTCCTCATTTATGAAATGAGTACCCTAATGATATCTATAACTTAAGGTGTTCTAAATATTTAATAAGACGATGGATACAGTATTTGAAAAAGAGCCTGTCTCATTGTGTGTACTCAGTAAATGTTAACTACTGCTAATGTTGGGGCTAAAAAACGGATGCCTCAAAAAATATGCTGAGCTGACAAAGAGGCCCCAAGGTCTCTCTGGTCTTTCCATTCCGCACTGTCTCCCACTAAGTACAGGATAAAGTTGTTCTGTGAAGTTCCCTTATCTGCCTAAAGTCTGGACTCACCAAAGGAAAAAAAAACAATTACCTTCAGTGCCTTCTTTGAGTTTTCATTAACTGAACTTATCTTGCAAGAAGAAAGACCGAAGTCTGTCAACACACCTGGACAGACTTCGGTTACAAACCATTTTCTGCTCTGTAGGTTCAACAGTTGTTGTCCCAGACCATTGCATGCTCTTCCAGCCCATAAAATCCCTGTAAAAATAATTTACTATCCCCCTAAATCATTCACACTTCCCTATCTCCCTTTCACCTAAGAAGTATGGCATAATAGCATTGATACCCCATTGAGATATTGGCCAATCACTCTGTGATTCTCCCCATGCTCATGGTAGTAATAAATTGGAAAAGCCTCTTCTCTTATTAATCTGCCTTATTGTGAGTTGAATTTTCAGCAAAATTTCTGAGAGTAAAGAGAAACTTACCTTAGCCTCAACAGTATTACTATATCTCTTCTGTCATGTTCTATAGTTCTTGAGGCCAAGATTCATGTGATCCATCTCTGTACCTCCTGCAAGAATGAATGCTTTGCACATAGTTTTCAAAAAGCTAAACAAATACTTAATTTTTAATTGTACAAATAAAGAAATGAATGGATGGATGGATAGGTGGATGGATGAAAAATGTAAGCAAAGATAAGTAAGGCATAATGTAATACTAAGTTTTAGGCTAATGTTGTCCCTTTTGGATGTTTTCAAGTTTTAAGGCTGATAATAGAACAGTATGAGCTCAGGGACTAGAGGTAGTATGGAGATTCAGAGGTACATTCACTAGATTTTCTTCCCCATAAAGAAATTACGTAGAAACCACAGAAGCAGTCCCCTGTGAACAATCTGGACCTCATTCCAATTGGAAGCAGCTGATGAGATTTTCTGAGGTAAACTCTTTTTAGTTGATATTTGCACAAACATTTTTTCTAGAGTGAACTTTGGTTGGATACATGGAAACTCAAAAAGCTTAGAAATTACTAAAGATCAAAAAGCAGTGGGGAGTTGAGAAAGGTGCTTGAGTGAAGACTGGCATTTTTGAAGACTGGCATTTTTGACTCTGCTTTCTCTATTTCCAAGATTGGATTTGATCAGATTTCTATTTCCAGTAAGGAAGCAGTTTAGTAAATTCTAGAATAATAAACAAAATATACATTTGCAAAGGTACCCTTATTTTCCATTCCGGTTTCTAAAAAGATCTTTGCCTTGAGCCCTTGAAGTACTCTCATTTATTGGGTCCCTAGAGGTACAAAGAGACTTAGTTGCAGGTACCTAGCAACTATAGATACTCTACAAATATTTGTTGAATTGATGAGTGAGTGCACTTTATATGTAACAACAAGATTCTATTTAGATGTTCCTATGGGAACCGTAAAAATCACTTACTATCCCTCTAAAATCATCCATCCTTTCCTATCTCTCTTTCCTCTAAGAAGCAGGATATATAAGCATCAGAACCCCAGACAGATTTCAGTCTCTCTTCCTGCAAGGTAAGTTTGGATTTTGCTTTCTGACTACATTGTATGTCAGGGTTCAGATGATACATGGTAGAGTTTAAAGGACAGGGAGTCTCTCTTCTCACATGTGACATCACAGTATCTGTAGCAGGATGAGCCAGGATATAGGTGTGTGTCCATTCTACACAGACGTGTTAGATTCATATCTTAGATTTTAAAAACCTTTTATAAAGAAATCTAAAGTTACTTGTCCCAAGTCCCTTATTTTGTGGAGGAAAACCAAAGCACTGAAAAACTTAGTGGTTGAATATCTGAAAACTGACTCTTAGCTTAAATATATTAGGATAATTCAATATTAAAAGTACCACTCTTAGCCAGGTGTGGTGGTGTGCCTGTAGTCCCAACTACTCAGGAGGCTGAGAAGGGAGGATCACTTGAGTCCAGGAGTTATTAGGAGTTTGAGGCCAGCCAGAGGCAACACAGTGAGACCCCATCTCTACAAAACCAAACAACAACAAAAAAGTGCCACTATTATTTATAAGCTTGAATTTGCAGAAAGTATCTTTTCATGAAGCAAAACATTTCTCTGCTGAAACAAATATATTTGGTCAAAAAGAAAGAGAGAAAATCATTTAATTCTGTGGGCATCAGTAAAATATCCATACCACTGCATGATCCTAGAAGTCTTTAGATTTTTGCTGAGAATTAAATCTCTTAAAAAGAAAGAAAGTAGTTTAGACACTGAGAACTTTCAAATATAGTAATAAGATAACCAAATCAATAATATTATGAGTGCCATCTTTTTATAGGCAAAGATTCCCAATTGATATATTATACAATTAATGGCTAGTGGTTGTGCAATGTAGATTTAAAAACAAGGAGAATATAAAATATGAATATTATAAAGAATAGTGTGACATATTAGTATCTATTATTAGCCACTATTGCAACTAGTACACTGGTATCTGAGGATGGAGCCATTCCCTGGTCTGTCTCCTGATTGAGCATATATTGCACCTGCACACTAGTTTTTAAGGGAGGTGCTAATCTCTGGCGCCGCGCTGTGGTGCAGGAGAGCCACTGCCACTCCACTCTACATCTGAAGAAGAAGGATAGCACATTAAACCTTTTGGAGTTGTGAAGACATGCGTTTGCTGGCATGCAGAGCCCTCTGCCTGCTCCTTCATACAGAAGTTCCTGGGGTTTCAACATTCAACAACTCTTCAGTAAGCTCCAAGCTCTGTATGGCAAGAGACACAAAGTTAAATCTCAGTTCCTCCTGAAGTTTCCAAAGCAGGAGTGGGGGATTTAAGACCAGTCCTGAGTTAGGTCAGGATCCGAATGGCCTCTGCCCAGCTCATATTTTTATATTTTAAGGTGCATGTCCTCTTAAGCTAACTCAGCATTTTATACTAGTTTCTTTCCCTTGTACCCAGAAAATATTTCAAAATCCTTTGTAATTCCTAGTCATTACACATCTACTGTCCCGCTTTGATGGCTATATAATTCAGGAGAGTAATTCCTATTAAAGTACTCCATTAAATACATTAATATTCTAACGGACCACTTTAGAGCAAAGTGAAGATAAAAAATGTGCAAGTTTGCCCTACAAGGTTCATAAATTTCTAGTAAATATTTCTATGCTATGTGAAAGTCAATCTCAAATCAGGTAACTGTAATTTCTAAAGATATTTAGAAACCTTATAATGTGATTAAATTCACACATCATTTGGGTAGAAGGGGAAAAAAGACATGAGAGATCCCAAAATATGAATCAAGGATCACTGGAGGAAAACATTTCTTGTGAAATAGGAGAATTCATATCCATCCTGCAACTGACCTAACTGTGGAGAAAGGCCTGCAGTTCAGATCCCTAGAGTGTGAGAGCTGTTGATTTTATGGTTAATTCATACATTTATTCGTCCAACACATATTTAGTGGGTACTCACTGTTTCCCAGCACTATGCTAGGAGTTAAAGATAAAAGAATGAGTCAAATAGACCAATCCCTTCACAGAGCTTTTCAGAGAAAAGCAAAATAATTAAGTGCTGAAAAGTTATGGGAGATCAAAGGGTGTAAAAGAAGACTCCCAATTAGTCCAGAAATTCAGCTACCAGGAAAGACGTCCAAAGGTCGCTAAGAAACCACTTAAGGATGCTAAATGTGTACACACGATTAGCTTCTTGTCTCAGTCATTCCATGGGTGGTGTTATCACTTTCAAGAACTGAGCTCCTAGTCAGAGGGCACTTTGAAGAAATAGCTCAGCTAAGTCGCTCTCAGCATAGTGACATAATTTAACGCTCTTTAAATTTGCTTTAAGGGAAAGATGAAAAAAGTGTCTTTTTAAACTAATTTCCTCACCTCCCATTTACAAGAATAAACAAAAGGACTTTTTTTTTTCAAATGTAAGAAAAAGTGGATAGCCTTTAACTGCAGTAGCATAGATGTATAAAGTTAAAGTGATACCACATAGAGTCTGTAATCTTTTTGGTGACTGGGCAGTAAGGGCCCAGAAACAGATTTGTCATTCATTTTCTTGTTCCTGATGAGCAGTCATTCTTAAAAGTGTTATGTGACAGACTCCCAGAAATTATTGTCTAAATATGCCCTTGTCCTATTACTATGTCACCGAGTTTGTAGAACCGGCCTGATTCACTTACTAAAACTTTATCCTGCTATAATATTTTTGAACAGTCCCTGAAGTATTCTCCACTACTTAAAATATAAAGAATATAACCTGCTGTTTCCGGGCAACAAGTCATGGAGTGGAGAGTGAGATGAAGCCAGTATTAGCCTGGGTAGACCTGGGTGTGAATTCCTTCCAGACACTTACTTAATAGTTCTTATCTGCTGCTTTTTCACAGGGTTATGTTCGGCACATACCTTTAATAAAAGTTTCTGGTGAAAGGAGAAGGGGAGGCTGAGTTTTGGATGCACAGCGATTCTTTTTAAGATATTATCTTTAGTTTCAATTCTGTAACACTTTAAAAAAAACTGATGCTTTTTGAAATATCAGATGAAGTAGTGCTCTGTAACATCTCTCAGAATTCTTCTCTCTTTTCAGCCTGGACATATCCCTTCATTACTTGGAAGGCCCAATGAGGACTGTTCCTTATTTTCTTCTACGCAGGTGGCAGATTTTTTTTTCTTGTACACTCTGATGACATCTCACTGATTTTCTATGTTAGAAGTTTGAAAAAAAAAAAGAAAAGAAAAAGAAAATACTGCTTTGAAGGTCTAACTGCCTGGTGTTTGTTTAATAGTAGAAGCCACGTGTTTTGACACATCAAAGATTAAGAAAAGAGATTTGATTTCATAAATATCAAAGGGAAAACTCTCAGTTAATTGAATGGCAACTAGTCGCCTTTTGTGGTCGTTTCAGTTCCTGGCGATAAGGAGGCTCCAACAGTGAAACTGGAACCAGTGAAGAAGGCTGCGCTCTGAACGACAGAAAGGTTGGCTCTGCATGAGAAAGCCCTTTTAGATCCGGAGGAAAATCGCGCTTCCTCTTTTCCTAACCGCAGCCTGTCCTATGATTAGCGAGCAAGTCAATCTGAGCTAGGCAAATCACTGGTTTTCCATGAAATAATTACATTTCTTATGCTCTTGGACAGGTACACCTCTAAGCCTAAAAGCGGAGAAAGATGTTTTGGTTTTCCGTGAGCTGGGGGAGGGAGAAGGAGAGTGGCAGCGACCGTGTGGCGATGGGTGAAAGCAGCACAGTGTGGCAGAGGAGAGAACGGGATCCCTGGGGGCGTGGGAACACTGAGATCCGCACAAGGAGTTTCCCTGCGCAGAGCACCTCGTGCGCGAGTTGACTCTTGGAAGGGAAAGAAAATGAGGCTCTTCTAAACTTTCAGGACGTCCAGAGAGCCCATGCTTGTCCTGGCTCCGCAGCACCGGGCTGGGGTGACGGCACCCCTCCTCCCTCCCCCGGCTTCTCCTCCGGACCCCGAGCCTGCGGAGCCTCTCTGCGCGCCCAGCGCACCCGGGTGTCCCCTTGCAGGAGCCTGCGGTGGGGAGGGCAGGGAAGGGCGCGAGGCGTGGGTAGCGCCGGTCCCTTCCCCGGGTGGACGCCCGACGCTGCCTCCGGGGCGGGGACAGCTCCGGCCACCATGAGCCCGGTGCCGCGATTCCACCCACAGGTCGCCGGCTCTGGGGGTGGCAGGTCTCGGCGCGCGGTGCCAACGCGAAGGGAGCGCAGCCATCGCCCCCGCGGTCCCTGGGGCCCCGCGTCGCCCGGGGGCTCCCGCAGGTGCGCGGTGTGCCGGCCGGGTCCCCTTGTCCTCCTGCCCGGCGGCTTGGGCGCCGCGCCCGCCCCGCCCCCGCCTCCGCCCGCGGGCCGCCCTGGGCAGGGCCTGCAGCTGCGGCAGGAGAGTCGCGGGGGCATGGGCCGGCGGCCGGCGGCGGAGGGCGGCTGAGGGCTGCTGAGGGCCAGCGCGGTGGCCTCTCGTCGCCCGGCACGTGCCCCGCCAGGAGTGCGCCTGCTCGCAGCGAGGACCTAGCTCTCTGGTTGCAGAGGCCGGGTCCCGTAGCGGCGGCGGGGGGCTCTCGCTGCCTTGCTCAGCCCGGGGAGGGGCGGAGCGGGCGGCGCTACCGGGGCGCGATGCGCTGAGCGCGCGGAGGGCCAAGCGCCCGGCCCCTCGGCGGCCCCGGCGGCACCCATGGAGCTACTGGGCGACGGGAGGATCCTGCGGGCGCCACCG